>CAUYQG010028771.1:0-37024 GCA_963574415.1 Tarsius wallacei
CTTCCACCTAGCCAGGCACACCCTGAAATCTCTAACATGGCCAACATATGCTTTCCAATCCACTATTTCTCGGCTGAAATGGTGTTAACAAATAGTATGATTCCTTAATTTTTTTTTTTTTTTGAGTTGGAGTCTCACTCTGTCGCCCAGACTGGAGTGCAGTGGCCGCTCCCAGCCACCGCAGCCTCGACCTGCTGGGCTCCGGCGATCCTTCCGCCTCAGCCTTCCGAGTACCCGGAACTACAGGCGCGCGCTACCACGCCCGGCTAATTTTTTTTTTTTGATTTATTGTAGAGATGAGGTCTCGCTTGCTCAGGCGGGTCTCGAACCCACAGGCTCAGGCAATCCACTCACCTCAGCCTCCCAAAGCGCAGGATTACAGGCTGAGCCACCGAGCCCGGCTGATTCCTTGATATTTTAAAAGGAATTTGTAAAAAAAATTAGGGTCAGGATCATAAAAGTTTAGAAAATGCTATAAATTCCACCCTCCCCTCCCCTTTACTGAGTCTTGCAAAAAAAGAAATCCGTTTAACTCACTCTTCTCCACAAACAACCCCTTGAAACCATTGACTGAGTATGGAGCCCTTCTTCTCCCTCTCTCTCTCTCCCTCTACCCCCACCCCACCCCTTCCTTCCTTCTCTCTCTCTCTCTCTCTCTCTGAAGGAGGATGGGCAGAGACTGCTTTTTAGCTAAGCTCACACACACTAGGACTGGTTATTTAGAATAAATTCAGGCAGGAAGGCCAATAACAGTAAAAACAGAGATGACAGTACTGCCACTGTGTTCCAGGTACCCCACCTCCTCTGGACCTCTGATCTACCTCTGATGCTTATCTCAGGAGGTCTCCAAGGTCTCCTGGGTTTATCCCCAGCCCTCTAAGGAGCAGGCAAAGGACTAATAAGAGAAGTTCCCTTTGTCCTTAAGAGGGATGTAGGTATGAAGTCTGACAAGAAGTTGACAGTCTGATCAGGGAGAGGAGAGTTGGAATCTTACTTGGGACCACTGCTAGGCTGTCACCTGCCATAAGCTGCCCACCCTCAAAACAGTTACTTCACCCTTTGCCTCACTTTTCTTTTGACAGCCAGTAATGGAATAACCCATTTCACTCAAATCCTTCAAAGAACAGCCATACTAGGCCACTGAAGAAAACTCAAGGATCACTTGCTTACTACCTCTGTATCCCTTTTGTGCTACTCAACAACAAAAAAAGGAGTCCTCTGAATTAAAGGAAGATAGGCTATAGATGAAGAAAGCATAAATATAGGATTGAGATGTTAAAAAAAAAAAAAGCAAAGTAGGAAAATGTCAGGTTCAAAGTGGGCAGAAGAAAGGCTTTACTTTTATTTTTTATATTTGCTTCAGAAAAGCCCTTTTAACAAAGCCTATGGGAGAACCGAATTCTCTTCCCAGACCCAAGTGCTAATCAATTCCCTGGGCCCTCTCTATAAAGGCAGCAGTGGGTCTGAAGGTTGGGTAATCTGGAACTACAGCTAAACCGTTGTTTCATAACAAAGAGTCCAAGTCTAGCTTCTCCATTTCAAATGAGATGGTGAAAATATTCATCTTTCAGTCTAATAGCTTTGAGTAAACAATCTGAGAGGAAGGAGTTAAAACAGTCCATCAGGAAGAGAGTAGGAACTGCGGCCGCCTTCTGCAGTTGTTTTTCTGTTCTGTAGAACCTGACCAAAAGCCTTGGCAACACAGATCCAAGGCTTTAAAAACATCAGCAGGCTTGTGACGATGATGCGACTGTCATGGTTAAATACATAATCCATCACAAAGGAATTCATCACCACTATTCGGCATTTGTGATCATGTTTTCAACAGGTTTTCTACCAAAATATGTATAATTAACAGTCACAAAATGTTAGAACCATAATGATGTTTAGATGTGATTGAGTTCAAGTTCCCACTTCTTTTAATATCTGAGAAAATTAAGATGTTCGGTGATTGGTCTGGCCACTGAGACATGTGCTAACTCACCAAAAATAAGGAGGGTGAGGGAAAAAACGGAAACAGAATCCAAGACATTAGTTTGGTTGGGTTATTTTATACATCTAAAACTAGTACATGTAAAAATCAGCAATTCAATAAAATTCCAGAATTCAGGTAGCAGTAAGCAGACGTAAGATACTTGTAAACTAGAAACAGTGGTGATTAGTAATTTTTTTAAACAAAAGGGAGGGATTATAATACAACAATGTAACCACTGATATGTTTTGATTAGAAGCAGAAATATTACTGAATAAAAATGTTTTCTAGGTTTAAAAGCCTTTAAATAGTATTTGGTTTCTTCAGCCCCAAAGGGGGTTACAGAAGCTCATGTTACCAGGTGACGAGGCCAGGAGACCCCTAGGAGCACAGTCTCTATTCCCTCAAGCTGGACTTGTTCCCTAGTCCAGCTGTCAGAGACCTGGCTTCATGCCACAACAATGCCACAGGGGGACTGGCACTGTGTTCACTAGCCTTCCACCCAGGCAGACACTACTGAAAGAAGACTTACACTACAGATACCTTAAGCTGGCACGGATGAGCTTTTGGTGTCATTTTATATAATATAGTCAATTATGATCTAAATGGGTATTTCCTACTATCTTAAGAAAAGCAAACAACTTGTTAATGAAGCCATACCCATATCATTTGCTACTTGCTGACACCAACAACTCGGTATGTGAAATAGAATCATGATCCTGTTCATAGGATGATTATGAGATTCCAATGAATAATTACATGTGAGGGGGCTAACCGGTGCCTTGTGTACAGCAAGCACTCAATAAGTGCTGGGTTGGTCATATTAGTACCAAAGGGTGACTGACTAAAGAACCGAACATGAGTCAGATAGTTTTGAGACATTGAAAGGAGCAGAAGACACAAACTGAGTTGCCCAAAAGGAAAGAAACACGGGGAAAGGTCTGGCCATGGATAAGGGTCAAAGAAAAAGATCAAAACAGACATAACATACATTAAAAAATCAAAACAGACATAAGAAAAGCCAGTGGGGATTCTTGAGTCTTTTGCTCCCCCATATTCTGAATGAATGAGAGTTTTATTACAGGTAGTGTGCCCAGTTCTGAACTCTGAGGTGAGGAGTTAGAGACTGTCCAGAGGACAGCAATAAAATAATTAAAGGGTTGGGATACAGGCCATATTAAGAAATATCAAAAGGAACTGGGGTTATCTGGCCTAGAGAATAAAAGGCTGAGGAGGTTAAAGACAAGATGTAAGACCAGAGAAGGACACTGTGCTGTGACAGTGAACAGCCAGGTCACTGAGGACAAAGCCATGAGGAAAAGGCTGACAGAGTGTCTGAGCTGGCAGAGACTCCTGCAGGGCTCCGAGAGGAAGCTAGGGGTAGAGGAGTGGCCAAGTCTTCTTAGAACCGTGAAGATGTAACTTGGCTCACATGTAAATTTCGATAACCTCAAGTTTCCTGCAGTCACCCCCCAAAATGTATATAAATGATTTGGAGTACCTATAAGAAACTCTGGAAATTCTAAGATTCCCAGTACCATTAGGAAATATGTGGTCTGTGGGATTGTGGGTGTTTAAAAAGTCTGTTGTGCAAGCTGTAAGTGAACTGCACCTAACCTCACAAAAGCAAACAAAAACACAGGAACACAGAAGACGCTCAGTGGGGAGATGCAGTCATCACTGCTGATTTTCAAGCTTTAGAATAAACCAATGTGAGAGTTTTCATCTAGTTATATTGGAAGGAAAAAAAATCATTTTGATGGTTTGAGTCATCTATTCCTTTGTCAAACACCAATTTGTCTCACTGTTTATAGAATAGTGATCCTGGGCTGAGTAAAACAACACTTTCAAAGCAACAGGGTAGACAAGTCATAGTTTATACTTAAATGTAAGTGTGGCAGATCTTGTACATTTTAAAGACAATTTGAGATTTAGCTTACTAGCCCAGAAAATTAATTAAGTTATGTTGAGGGTAAAGGAGAAAGAAAGGAGGTTGAAAGTTGTGACCTCACTCAGCAGGAAAGGGCGGGTGAAAAGTCTCACTGCAGGTGACTTACTGGGCAGGGAACTGGGTCCCATGGGTATAGACACCTGGGGAAGCCATGAATTGTTGTTAAACCAAACTAATGTATCTAAGCTAAGCACCAAGTCCCAGGAGCACTGGCTTTGTTCCAAAGAAATACTTATTAAAGACAGTACTAGAGTTTCTCAAAGCTGAATATACTACAGCTGGATCAGCAATGAGAAAATACAGAAATAGAATTACACCCAGCCTTGGAAAGACGTTGGTTAAGGGATTTGGTTCTTCAAGAAACTTTTTGTGGGCATTTAAGCTTCAATATCAATATCCTTTCATCATGTACTATAGAGTGACTTGTGTTATTAAACTGATCAAGCCTCAAAGAGCTCTTCCTCACTCCTGATAACTTTCTCTGTTGCTGTTAATAATCAATGTGAATTGACTAAAAGTTTTCAGGGTCACAGCTCATCAAAGAGACACTCATCCTGCCAGTCTTGTTTTTAACTTCCCTTCAATCTGATAGACATATGAGTGAGCTGAGGATAAAAACGATGGGATGGGGGGAAAGGTGCTCTGTTTATGGATAGATGGCATCACAACTGAGGTACCAAAGAGGCATCACCTTAATGCTTTGTTATAATGCTTTGCTATGAGCATTTTATACTTTTCTAACAACAACAAAAATTCTTATTGTATAAAGATCCTCTGAAAATGTAAGAAAAACCTGCAACAATGAACGAGGTTATCAACCCATAAATTCCACTAATAGATTTTGCTGTAAAAATAGCCGTACAATAGGGCAAAACAAGAACCATACTGCCCACCACTGAAATTACATCATCCAGAAAACACAACGGTACCACTATTACGACTTCATGTGGTAACATGACCAGCTCCTAGTATTATACAATAATAATAAACATCCAACAGAGTATTTAGGGTTTAGGAAAGTTGTAACATGTTAAAATCTGTTCTTAAATTTACTAGCAGTCTGATGAGAACAAATGGTTTTGTTTCTTACGTGTAATCCAAAATGTTCTGAAAACTAATTTCTATGTTTTCATTAAGTTAATATTACTGGTATTTACCTACAGTGATCTTGAATTACTCCAATCAATCAGCAAGAGGGAGAAAGGTATCTATACAAACCTACATACGGTCCGCCGGGTTTGATAACTTTTGTGCTTCGGTTGCGGGATTCCTCCTCTGCCTGGGTCATTCTTTCTCGTGTCATCTGATACGAGTCGTTTGTTGCACACACTGTAATTTTATCTTGTATAAATCCCAGGCAATTGAGCTGGGAGGCTCCAGAGCTGTCAAGTAAGACAGCGGCTTTGTTAGACATGACCCTCATTTTGCACAATAAAGGCAAGCAAGAATTGTATAAGCCTAAAATCAGCATTCCAAATAAGTCTGCAATCCTAATATAACTAATATTAATTTTTCAATGTAAAAATTATTTAAAATATTTAAATTCCTCTCTTCTTCATTTCAATTTTTTTTTCAAATTCTGCATATATTGAATGTAGTGAACTTTCAGAGACCAAACTCAAAAAATTTTGGGAAACAAAAAGTCAGTATTTGGAGTGAAAGCCAGAGCCTAACAGGCATTGTAGTTTTACTTTCATTTAACAGCTAACTGTTTTGATTTTTTAATTTTTCTGAGACAGGGTCTCACTGCATCACACAGCCTGGAGTGCAGTGACTTGATCATAGCTCAATGCAGCTTCAACTCCTGGGTTCAGGCAATGCTCCTGCGTCGGCCTCCTGAGTAACTGGGTCTACAGGCACGCACCACCATGTCCCGTTGATTTTTTTTATTCTTTTGTAGAGACGAGGTTGCTCAGGTTGGTCTCAAACTCCTGGGCTTAAGTGATTCTTCTGCCTAGGCCTCCCAAAGTGCTGGGATTGATTATAGGTGTAAGCCACCACACTCAGCCTAACAGTCAACTATTTGTAAGAATTAGCCACATTAATATGAGAAAGGTTAAAAACCTCACTCTTAGTGAAACCACAATGTGCATGTTTAGAACTGACTAGATAAAATGAATATACCACAATTCTTTTGATTTTTGATATGGTATTACTTTTAAGGCTAAAACACTATAAGACATTAGAGCTTATTTTAGCATTATTAATCCAAAGTTTCTACAAGTATTTAGAATTTGTATGTACCACTTTGTTAAATCTCTATCTAAGATGACCTATTTTTATAACAAATGTTGAAGAAAGTACAAGGCATATACTGATTTTTGCAGAAATATTTTTAAAACCTTTACTGAATCATGAATATTAACATGGACCCAGAAAATGGCTGTTTCAAAGAAATATGCTAATATTAGGAGGATCAGAATAACAGCCATAACTGTTGTTTTAAATATAAATTACTATAACCTTAAAACAAACAGGAATATAAAAGTAATGAAAGTGACACTACAGGCTCTGATCCTCTATTTCCAAATTTAATTGGAAGCAGCTATTGTAATACTAAGAAATAAGTGTTGATCAAATTTTTGTAAATTGCTAATAATTGTCTTTACAAGTGGTATTTTTAAAAAATTCAGTTTATTCATCTCATAAATATTTACTGGGCAGGGATGGCATGCCTGGCAAGGTGAGAAGAATAGAGGCTGGGACAAGGACCAAGGCAGACATAGTCCCTCCTTCAAGAAGCTTTCTAATGGGTGACAAGGATGGGCCAGCTGGAGATTACAACTCAGGGAAAGTCCAGGAAGGACTTCCTAGTAAGTGATGCCCAAACTGATCTAGAAACACATCTGGACAAGGGGGAGGGAGGACTGAAGTGTTTTAGAGGATAACCAACCTGGGCAGGCCCAGGAAGAGCAAGGAGGTATTCATATTGGCCAGAGAATGCCTAGATGGACAATTAGAGATGAGGCTGAAGAGGGAACAGAAGATACATCACACAGAGCTTTGTGGATCATGTTACAGATTCTGGACTTTATCCCAAAGATAACATTGAATGAAAACAGGGGAGAGAACACATCTCATTTGTATTTTTGACAAATCAATCTGGATGGAAAATAGACTGGAAGGAAGGGAATGCAAGGGGAAGAGCCTAGTTAGGAAGCTACTGACTGATGGCGTGAACCAGTGGGGGGCAGTGAGAACACAAATTAGACAGACAGTGAGGAAGCAAAACTGACAAGACTAGTTAGTGTGATTAGCCATGGGGGAAAGAGAGGGAGGGAAGTTAAAGACCATGTCCAGGTTACCAGGTAAATAGGGCTGCCATTTAGTGAAACACTGAACACAAAACGAAGGGCAGGTTACGGATAGTGTTGGGTGGAAGAAAGCAAGTTCAGTGTTGAAGATGGTGAATTTGAGGGAATGAGGAGAAAAGGTGTCTCAGGAGAAAAGGTGTCTCACGGGGGAACCCACTGTAAAGAACATGTGTTAAAAAGCTAGGCCAGGCACGGTGGCTCACAGCTATAATCCCAGCATATTGGAAGGTTGAGGTGGGAGGACTGCTTAGGCTCAGGAGTTTGAGACCAGCCCAGCAACATACCGAGACCTTGTTTCTACAAAAAAAAAAAAAAAAAATCAGGCCAGACTGGGCGGCTCAGCCTGTAATCCCAGCACTTTGGGAGACGGAGGCAAGTGGTTTGCCTGAGCCTGCAGGTTCGAGACCAACCTGGGCAACTTGGCGAGACCTTATCTCGACAATAAATTTAAAAAATTAGCCAGGTGTGGTAGCGTGTGCCTGTAGTTCTGGCTACTTGGAAGGTTGAGGTGGAAGGATCACTGGGACCCAGCAGGTTGACGCTGAGGTGGCCGTGAGCATGCCACTGTACTCCAGCCTGGACGATGGAGTGAGACTCCAACTCAAAAAAAAAAAAAACCCCACAAAAAATTAGCTGGGTGTGGTGGTACACACCTGTAATCCTAACTACTCAGGAAGCTGAAGGATAAGGATGACCTGAGTCCAGAAGGTCAAGGCTGTGGTGAGCTGAGATTGTGTCACTGTACTCAGCCTGGAGACAGAGTGAGACCTCTACTCAAAAAAAAAAAATAACAACAACTAAATAAAGAAACAGGAAGAAAAGAACACATGAGACCGAAAAGCCATAGCCAAAGAGGTAGAAGGGTAACCAGAAGAGTACTATGTCATGGAAGCCACTGAAATAGATGCTTTAAGCAGCAGAGTTCAAAATACTAAGAAACCAATGAGCATCTACTGGATTTAGGAGCAAGGAGGTCACTGTCCCCTTGGGAAACAATTTCTGGGGAATGGTGGGTGCTAAAGCCAGATTTTGGGCAGAGGTGTGTAAGGAAGATTGTTGTTTTTATTTTCTTTTTTAATGAGACAGACTTGAGCATGTTTCAATGCCATAAGAACAATGAGAGAGAAAATGGGGAGGTGGGAAGGAGCAGGGAATGGGAGGAAGTGACTGCAGTAGAGCGAAAGTCTGTCTGGAGGCAGGAAGTTTGTATTTTAACTTCTCTCCCCATTATTTACTAGGCAATGTACATGGTGAGAAAAAGTTAAACTTATTGCCAGTTGTGATGAAGTTATGGTTTATACCATTCAAGGTCAGCAAACAGATCTTTTTTTTGAGTTGGAGTCTCACCCAGGCTGGAGTGCAGTGCTATACTGTTGGCGGTCACCGCAGCCTTGACCTGCTGGGCTCAGGTGATCCTTCCACCTCAGCCTTCCAAGTAGCAGGAACTACAGGCATGTGTCACCATGTCTGGCTAATGTTTGATTTATTGTAGAGAAGAAGTCTTGCCAAGTTGCCCAGGCTGGTCTCAAACCCACGGGCTCAGGCAATCCTCTCACCTTGGCCTCCCAAAGTGCTGGGATTATAGGCATGAGCCATTGCGCCCAGCGGCAAACAGATCTTTACACAAAAACAAAATGGAACTAAACCCTGCAGGCAATATGAAACTCTCTGGAATTCGTAACTCATCCTTTCTAATCCAAGTTATCTTGAAAGTTTAAATACCTGGACAAATGTGTCTAAGTATTCCTGCAGTCTTTCGCTAGCCTGGCTCACTGCTTCCCATGCGTGAGTGTACACTACTATATGCTATTTGCCCCAAACTACACATTTCCACTAAGCCTATGAATGGGAAGGAATTAAGAAATTTTTTAAAGGCCATTTTGGCTATGAAATTTCCTCCATTTATGTGAAAAGTGAGGTGCAAGAAGGTTTAAGAATATAGGTAAGAAAGGAGATCAGTTAATCGGTATTTGTTGAACATGTATTTACTGGGCATGTATTTTGAGTGTGCACTATTGTCAGGCAAGATCCAGGGAAAAATGGAATGCAAATTGAATAGAAAAGTAAGGCCAGATTACAGACAGATTTGTTTGCCAGGCTGAGGACTGAAAGTTTGTGTCCTTTTGTTTTCATAGTGGCAAATTTCAAATTATACCCAAATGACACCCTTTTATAAAGCACCATGGATTACCGAAGGGTTACATTTGCCCCAATTTTCTTACAATAGCTGCTTCAGTTTTCCTGTTGCGTCGTGTATAGTTTCGTAAGTGACCTTAAGTCCTTCTCCAAACAAGGAGGGTGGAAATAAACACAGAGTATTTATGATGTAAGGATAAAGCTGTATTACTTATGGTGATATGACTGGTTTTGAAAAGGAAATTAAACTCCTTAATAAAATTCCTAAGGGGAGCCGGGCTCGGTGGCTCAGCCTGTAATCCCGTGCCTTGGGAGGCTGAGGTGAGTGAATTGCCTGAGCCCGCGGGTTCGAGACCCGCCTGGGCAAGCGAGACCTCATCTCTACAATAAATAAAAAAAAAAAAAATTAGCCGGGCGTGGTAGCGCCCGCCTGTAGTTCCAGCTACTCGGAAGGCTGAGGCGGAAGGATCGCCGGAGCCCAGTAGGTCGAGGCTGTGGTGGCCGGGAGTGGCCACGCACTCCAGTCTGGGCGACAGAGTGAGACTCCAACTCACAAAAAAAAAAAAAATTCCTAAGGGGACATAGTTCAATGGTGTCAAAATGTGCTCACTATAAAATAACTATCTAAAGACAAACACCATAGATGATTACACCACAATTAGAAATTAATATGCCCTATATGGTATGCAAAGAATACTGGGCTGGGAGCTAAGAGGGCTCAGTTCTCATTTGGCCCAGCCACTAACCAACCAGCTACATAAATGTGAAGAAATTATCTGTGACATGAAGGGGTTGGCTCACACCATCACCAAAGACCCTTATACTTGGAGATTCTATAATATATATCACAGTGCCATCCAACATACTTTCTGAAATAGTGGAAATATTATATATCTGTGCTGTTCACTATATCAGCCACATGTAGCCACTGAGACTGTAAAATGTGGTTAGTGTGCATGAGCAATGAAATTTTAAATTTTATTTAACTTTTATCAATTGAAATGTAAATAGCCATATGTGGCCAGTGGCAATCACAATGGGCAGCACAGAAAAGTCCAATAATCTAGAATATATGCAATTTATACCAAAAAATTAAGTTTGAGGGTAATTTTCAAAAAGAAAATGAACATATACTCGGGTAAAATGGCAGACAGATAAAACAAATAAAAAGTTACTTATTCACCGTAAATGGGAAAAGAAATTTAAAACTCTTTCAGTTAAGTGGCTCATTTTGCATCTCTGCCTTGTGTGCCTGCTCAGTGCTTGCACTTTCTAGTACCACACAGATGAGCCACAGAGAGGAACTGGCATGGGGTCCTCTAGGCCAGTGTTAAAGCCTACACACTAAGGAAATGAGAGACCCCAAATCTCTATCCAGGCACAGAACAAACTCCCCATACTCAAGGGCCCATTCTTTAATCAGAAACAACCAAAGCAAAGAAGAGGAAAACAAGTGGCCTATTGTTCACACAGGATCTAAGTCGATAAGGATTCCATGGTACCCAAGGGTGTGTATTCTTGTTCCCCTCCTCCTTTTTTTTTTTTAATCAGGAGAAGAAATTGCTAAACTGGGGTTAATTTCTAGTTTCCATGCTGCTATGGAATAAAGATTTTTTAAAAACTCTCCCTTAAAACAAAGCTTGAACAGGAAAGAAGAAAGAGGACATGCAAGATGTATATTTTCCTCCTTTACCCTTGAGTGTGATCCTCCATGCTATAAGATACTCTTATTTAAATACAATCAATAAAACCTCCTTAAAATTCTCAAATTGTCTTTATTTTTTTTTAAATCTGTTTTATAGATAAAAAATATTTCCTGCACCTTAAAAGCCCCCATGAGGTCAAAAATCTTAGAACTATTGTTACTGTATCCCAGTGACAAATATAATTTTAGTATACAGTAGGTGCTTAATATTTTTCCAATAAATAAATGAGCTCTGCAATTCAATTTAGTAAATATTTACAGAATAACTACTATGTATTTTATTAATTTTCTAAAACTTCCTTAAGTAAAAATTATCCACCCTTCTGCATACCTTGAAAAGCACTTACCTGGAGAATGTTTGCTGGATGCAGTCAAAGCTGCCCTGAGGGTTGTCTTTGCCCACATTTGACAGGTAGAAGTTAAAGTTATGAACTTCATTGAGAGGATCATTTTTGGGAATTTTGACAAGCTAAAAGGTGGGGGGAGAGAAATACCTCAAATTATAAATGTGACACAGAAGAGCTTATGACTGAATTACTGTTTTTTCAAGTGATAATAATTTTATACCCAAGTTGCCCTGATAAGCATTCTTACAGGAATCTGGCAAGCATGTTTATGAACTCATCACATTCTTATTTCTATTTTCTACCCTTAGCTGTCAGTAGTCACTTCTATTAGTTTGAGAGGAACCCTCTTAATTTCAAACCAGCAAATTATTGCAGTTCATATGGAAGCATTATTAGTCAACTTGCTAAAAAGCTCTTTCTCCTTTGAGCTACCCAAGTTTTGTCTTTGGCTTCCATGACCCCTAATGAATTGCTTCTATAGGTTCAAGTGGTCTCTGAGACATATCCCAATCTTTTGTTCTCTTAGTAAAAAGACATTTTATTTTCATTCTTGCTTCTTTGGGTAGTATGCTGAAGAATAACTAACAGCATAAGGCTAGTGCCATGATTACATACACAAGCAACAGGCAGCTGCCGTATGATTCCATTATTCACCCTTATTTGTACAGAACAGGGTTACAGTCTACAGTGATGGTTCTGCAGGTTCTGCAGGTAGCTCACAGGTTGGGCCAGGGAACACTGTGGAACTGGCAGATGTGTTTTCTACATTTCTTGCTCAATGTCTGGTTTGCCTAGTAGATGGGAAGCTCCCTGAGCAAAAGGGCAGGGCTGCTAGAGACGACTGAGGCCCTGCATCAGCCACATTTCTGTACATGGTAGGAGCCTCATAAAGATATGTGAACCACTGGAATATTCTTACTGTCCTTCTACTGTTCCACCCCTCCCATTGCCTGAAACCCTTCTTCCCTTGGGTCTGCCATGGTGTTAGGTGATCATTTAAAAAAGGATTCGTTGGCAAGAATGTCAAATACAACTTCCCACCTCCAAAACACAATCTCAGTGATTTAGTATGCAAGTAGGGAAGAAGAATAATTCTCATTCTTCTCCTGCTGCTAAGAATATGTGTGTGTGTGTACATGCACTCATGGATGTCTTTGTGAGCACAGCATGGATGACCCCTGCCCTTGTTCTGTCCTGCAGGATACCCTGTAACCTTTGACTTGCTCAATCTAAAAGACTTCCAAACCTTGACCTACAATAAAGAACTGGAGCCAACCATTCCCTGCTCCCCACCCCCCAGAAAAAAAGCAAAAAAAAGTAAGAAGGGAGATAATTTGCAGCATCTGGCACACAGTAGAGACATAATAACTATTAGTTGAATGGACAAATAAGGAGAAGAAGTAAGAAGTAAAAGAAAAACACCTTTTCAAGGGAGATTCAGAAGACTCATGTAGAGTCTTCTTATTGAGTGTGCAAACTCAGCGCCTTGTCAGCACACACACATTGGGGACTTCTTCATACTAAGGCAGCAGGGGAGAGCAGAGCAAAGGAATGCTTGCATCAGACACAAGAGAACATGAAGCCACCTGCACGTTGGTGTCACGGCACTCGCTGATCTGCTGTTGTTTTTGTGAGAAGAGCAGGGTTCTGCATTCAGAGAAGGGCCTAAAGCCTCCCTGAGGCCTGGGAAGGAGGTGGGCAGGTAAGAAAGGCGTGCATACCTGACTGAAACCCCCTCCCAGCCATGATTCATCCACTTTCCATCCACTTTCCCCCTGAACCCTCCACCTAGACCTGCAACACCTGGTCAGGGAGGTTGTCCAAGGGGTTGAGATCTCATTTTGGTATCAGGCCCTGTCTTCAGTTTAGGTCTGAAGTCCTCCTTCCTGGTAGCTCAAGTTTGGGATTACAGCAGTGCTTTATCCCTCAGAGTATGGAAGACTGCCCCACTTGGGGATTCTAAACTGCATTTGAAAAAGTAGAATCATACAGTTTTTTTCTGTTTTTCAAGAGTAACTAGTCTGTACTCAAACTGTGCAAATGTGCAGTAGTCAGTCTTTTACTGAAAACTTCTAGCTTAATTACTGGGGTCCTTTAGCTCCAATGTCTACTAAACAGAACATTACATGTTCAGCTCTTAACAAACCTTTATATTACTTAAATGTGGATTTTTCCTTTCTCGTTCTCCAAACCACTCAATCTTCCAAACTTTTTAAGTAACATTTATACTTTTTAAAAATAAAAAAATTATCTTTCTATACATTTTTCACTTTAGTTTTCAAAACACACAGATAATTAGAGTCTAGTCTAAATTTGGATAGTTCAATAACAAAAATAGCTGGTATGAATTGATTTCTGTGTATACCCCTCACACTATTACAGTCTGGGTTGATAGTGGACACAGAAAACTTTCATGTTCTTGTTCTTTAAACATCTCCTGAGTAGAATTAAAGCTATAGATTATATATAATGTGTGTGTGTGTGTGTGTGTGTGTGTGTGTGTGTGTGTGTACCAGAACAGGAAAGAATCAGCCCAAAAAGAAATAAAGTTAAAAAAAAAAAACCAAACATAACCCATGCTATGTATCCACTGGATTATTTTGAAATTTGTGTTACACATGGATTAAAACAGTAGTTCTCCTTCTTTATTGCTGTGTAATATTCCATCATGTATATATACCACTTTTTTTATCCAGTCCACTTTCGATAGGCAGTATGGTTGGTTCTATGTTTTTGCTATTGTGAATAATGCAAAATTAGGAACTTTGGAGCAACTTGGATGTATTTAGAGTCTGTAATACTCAGTGATACTCAGTGGTCTATCACAGAAACAAAGAACTGAGTACCACATGTTCTCACTCATAAGTAGAACCTGAACAATTAACATAACACTATAAGAAAGGGATTGGCAGTAGTGGGAAACTGCCAGGGGAGGAGGGAGGAGCACACTTCATCAATAAGGGTACCTGATCTCAAATCAGGTGAAGTGGAGACCGAAGTGAGGTCCAATCTTTACCTGTACAAAGACTATTTATGTTCCTAATCCTGAATTGTACTTCACATCTTTAAAATACAATAAACTAAACAAACAAACAAAAAACTCCCAAAACAGTAGTTCTCAACAAGGGGCAATTTCCCCCCACAGAGGACCTCTGGTCTGGGACAGTGCTATTAGCATCTAGTGCAAGGCCAGAGATACAGCCAAACGTCCTACAAGTGCACAGGACGGTCCCCACAACAATGAATTACCTAATACAAAATGTCAGTAGGGCCATGGCTGAGAAATTTTTAATTAGAAAAGGTAGGTCATTCTCTTAGAAGAGAAGTTAGAATTTTGGCTTCATTGACTTAGAAGTCAATGGGGAAGTGGAGGGAAAAATGGTATTTTAAATGAATAAAGTATCCATGTTATTTCAAATATGGTTTTCCAGAGCAGCAGCATGAAGATGGTATGGGCTGCCCTAATTTCAAGCTTTTTGAGAGCAAGGTGTTACAGGCATATTTTATATCTTTATAATTTCAAAAGCTTAAATTACACAGTCTACAGATTTAGTACATCTGATTTCCTGATGATGGTACAAATTAGATACAAAGCATATTTGTATCAATATTCAAGTATATTCTTAAGAATAAAATGGGGCCAGGCGTAGTGGCTCACACCTGTAATCTCAGCACTTTGGGAGAACGAGGCGAGAGAACTGCCTGAGCCCAGGGGTTTGAGACCAGCCTGGGCAACTTTGCAAGATCTCTTCTCTACCATAAAAAAAAAAAAAAAAAATTAGCCAAGCATGGTGGTGCGCACCTGTGGTTCCAGCTATTTGGAAGGATGAGGCAGAAGGATCACCTGAGCTCAACAGGTCAAGGCTGCGGCGACCATGAGCGTGCCACTCCAGCCTGGGACAGAGTGAGACTCCGACTTAAAAATAAATTTACAAAAAAGAATGAAATAGGTAAACAAAGCTGTGCTCATATGTACAGCTGGTAAGGTTGTATAACAGCTTGACCCACGGGCAGGAAAGCAGGAGACTTAGGGAAAGAGCAGGTAATGTATGATGACTAGGCCAGTCAGGCGAGAGGGGCTCAGAACTAAACTATCGGGATCTCAGAGTACACCAGGACCTGTGGGACTGCTGAAGGCCAGATCTAGAGTGGGCCTCAGACCTTGTCTAATCTAGAGTCATTTCAGAGAGCTAGAGTTGCAGGAACTTGTGGATACCGTCACCTCTCTGATATACACGAAACTATTCCACAGCCTGTCTAGATATTCCTTTCTTCCAAAATAGTTATGAAGCATTCGCCGAAGAACTTGTCTTCAAATTTATGGACTATGAGGAGGGGAAAATGAAAACATACTGACTGCCATTGGTAGGCCTAGCATCAGCTTTTGGGGACTGGGCTAACCACCATGGGAAATAAATTCTGAGGTCTGACTAGAAACAACCCTGGGAGAATATCCCTTGTGAGACAGAAACTTCTCGATTTTAGTAACAGTGTTTCAAGTTTTTTCTACAGGTCAGAGAGAATAACATTCTAGTTAAAGACTTACGAATTTGAATGCTTAGCTAAAAGCCTTACAAATAAAATATTTTAAAAGTACTTTTTTAAAAAAACCACTGTGATGCCAAATGGTTTCTTATTCACGATGAAGAATATAAAAATATACCACCATGTCTCAGCAAGTGGAAAAGCAGATTTTAATTTTCATTCCAAAAATGAGAGACTGAAAATCAAAGGCTTAGGACCACAATCCACAACCCTCCTTCCAAACTCCAGTCTGTCTTCGATAAAAAGCTACAAAGAAAAAGTTTCAGGAAACTTTGAGACATTTATAATTAACATAAACACTGTATACCAAGATGTGTAAGTCAAAGCTTCTAATTATTCTCAGATACACGCTAGGGCATGTGGCAATGGAACACTGTCTGAAAGGTCATTTCAACATCAAGTCACGGACCTTCTATTTACATAAGGATCTGGGGCAGAAGTACAGTGTGCATACTGCAGCAACTTTCTCATGTGTACGCTAACATCTGCTTAAAAGCTGTTCGTACCTTTACTGAAGGTTTCCTACCCTTAAGTCAAATACTTTCTACTCAATATTGGATTGAGGTATACACTGGATTAAAAGTCGAACCAATAAGAAGGTTTTTTTTTTCCATTTATTTAAATGTTTTATTCTTTTGTGGGTATTACAAATGATTAAGCTTAACAGAGCTTTTCTTTGACAATAATTCTACAAACATTAATATCCAGCTATTTCTGCAAAGGTGATTGTATCTCAATGAGATACTCATGAACCAGCAGTACCATGGATTGACATGACAATTCCTGGTCTTACAGCGGACCCACAGGGCTGGAAGGGCCAAGATCATCTAGTTTGATTTCTTCACTTTATAGATTAGGAACAAAGAGAATTGGTGACTTGTTCGAGGTTACAGATGTATTTAAAAATCGCAATTCCTGTACTCTCACCCCCCTTATCCTGCTTTACAGTTGTCTGAAACACTCATTACTTATAAACTAACATATTATGTTTATGGTCTCTCTTCCAACTACTAGAATATAAGCTCTGTAAGGAAAGAGGCTTTTGTCTGTTGTATTCCCTAAATATATTGCCAGGACCTCGAATGCTGCATGGCAAAGCAGTCACTCAATACATACTATTTGTTGAACAAATGAAAATGTTGATTAATGCCCTGGTCTAGGACTGAAGTGTCTGCTTTCTTTCCACCAGCATTTCCAAAGTGTGCCGAAAAGTTTCTTTATGTGAAACAGGAGTTCTATCCTCAAATAAATTTAGGGAATGTCGGGTTAAACAAAACGACTTTCTTTGCTGCAGATCCTTTCCTCCCGAAGTTTTCCAAGCTGTGTGACCTCAGAACCAACCTCCTCCGTCCCTCTAGTACCCAGGAGGCCAGCCATCTCTTAATATTATTTGACTAATATATCTATTATTTGACTATCGAAAGACTGTATTTCTTAGCTTAGATATACATAAAACTTGCTGCAAACATTTAAACACTAGAATTCCCCATTGTTCTAAAATTCTTTCCAGACTCTTGATGATTCTGTGATTTCCTAACAATCTGGAAAATACAGTTTAAGCTAGAGAAATATATTTGCATGTACTATTCAGGTTCCACAGTTTAGGGGCAGAGTAATCTAGAACCAGAACAGAAAATAGAAACCTCAACCTGAAAGCCACAGAGCTATTTTTTAAACTAGAGTTGCAGTTACGACTTTAGGCCCAACATTATAGGTTTAGGGAACAGGAAAAAAAGCCCCTCAGATCGGTCCAGATGTGTAAACCAATGCTGGGGGGTGGAGGAGTAGGAAGAGGAGGGCAGTCTTCCCTGGTAATAGAAAAGTTAAGTATTAGAGAAACCAGTAAGAGCTAAGTATTACTACTGTTAGGGAAGGGCAGGGGGTAGAGAATCCAGTAATTTCCATATGATAGATATTTTTCTAAGGAGAGTAGTATAAAATGCCACATTTTTCTAGCACAAAGAGAAGTATTGACAGTTATCCAAAAATTTGGATCATATAACAATTCACATTAACAATTCATATAAACAATTCAGGATGAAATAAGTCTATTTATTTCCTTGCATTCTTCCTTTTTAGCAAGATGTATATTAAGAAAATTAAAGTAGAATAACTTTCCCTATTATTCTGTACAAGCTTATCTACATCCAGTTTTAGAATTTCTTTAGTTCTAGATTAAAGACTAGAGCATCATAATACTGAGCTTTCCTATTTCTAAATGTTACTTCTACAAGTCTCACTAGAAAAGTCATTCCCGAGAACTGCATTCTCATCCCTAATGTATTATTTTAAATTTATGAACACTTTGGAGAAAATATCATTCATGGCAACATTTCAAAACTAATTTTAATTGAAACTACAAGTAAGCAATAATATCTACGGAAGTAAAGTACTAATTTTTAAAAATCAAATATACCCATATGCTCAGCTGCTACATAACTGAAACTAAAAAAACTGCCTTGAATAATTTTTGGCTCTTTTTAATATGGCTTCTCTATTAATATGAACCTAATCTTTTATATGTTGGTGTGTCCAATAAGGTGACATTGATTAATTGCATCATTCAATTCCTTTACTCCACAAATATTAACTGAGTGCTACTGTGCTAGGTGCTGTTTAAGTTTCTATGACATATCAGTGAATAAAACTGACAAAGATATCTGCTATTGTGACACATGTATAGAAATGTATATGTATAGAAATGTATACATGTATATTCATGTATATGTTATAGAAATCCAGGAGCAAGCTGGGCACCGTGGCTCATGCCTGTAATCCCAGCACTTTGGGAGGCCGAGGCAAGAGGACTGCTTGAGTCCAGGAGTTCGAGAACAGCCTAGGCAACATAGCAAGACCTTGTCTCTACAAAAAAGAAAAAGAAAAAGAAAAAGAAAAGAAAAAAGTTAGCCAGGCATGGTAGTACATGCCTGTAGTCTCAGCTACTCAGGAGGCTGAGGTGTCACGATTGCCTGAGTCTAAGAGGTCAAGGTTGCAGTGAGCCATGATTGTCTCACTGCACTCCAGCCTGGGCAACAGGGTGAGAACCCAACAAGACAGACATGGAAGGGAGGGAGGGAGGAAGGTAGAGAGTAAGGGAGGGAGGGAGGCAGGGAAAAAGAAATCCAAGAGTAACCAGAAGATAGGGGAAAATGGTTGGATTTGGGATGCATTTTGCTGGTAAAGGCAGCAGGATTCCTAGACATATTGAATATGAGGAATGAAAGAGGGAAATCAAGAATGACTCCAAAGCATTTTGCCTGGAAGAATAGAATTGTATGACTACATGCACGTGTATGTATACACACATATAGATATATACATACATACACATGCGAATAAATATATACTATCTTGGATGTGATGATGAGCACCTTAATGGTGCCTTAATTAACTGGCTAAGTGTACTTATTTTTAAATACTGTACCACTGACCAATGTTGGTTTCAGCAGCTGAAAAGGGGCTTCAAAGGGAGTTTTGTTATGACTCATTTTGTACCTTCATGGCTAAAAGTTATTTAAAAGCAACCAGGTGTCTGAGTGTGATCTGGGTGTAGCCGGGTATTTTCAGGGAAAAGGGGGGATGACAGTTATTGACAGGGGAAAGACAGAAACAGCAGCAGACACTAGAGGTACTACCTCAAGGGAAAGGTATACAGACTATGGGGCATGAGAAGACAGAAAGTGTTTTAAAATGGATACAAAATTGAACCAAGTGCCAAAGTGGCTTTTAGGAAAGAAGTGAGAGAGCCTTCGAGAAAATCTAAATAGTTTGCTCAAAATGTAGTCGTGGCTGGGCCAAGCCATAAGTTCTTCTTTGGTGGCAAAAACTAAAACCTCCCACTGAGTTCAGCAACTCATGAAAGAGCTGCATTTCATTGTTATTTTATTAATCAGTCTCTTTCAAAATTTAAATATGCCCCATAGGATCAATGCTGATATAAACTAAATTATCATCTGATTCCCAAATCTTCCCCCCCCAACCATACACACACACACTAATAAACCACCATTCATTTAGTTCCTGAGGCTCCTGGCACCCTGAGGAGTCAACCTCGACTCTTCTCTCTAACCACCCTGCACCCCTCAACACTCAAATAACCATAAGTCCTACTGCTTTTGCCTTCTAAAACATTTCTTAAGTGAATGTTCTCATCTCTGTCCTCCGCAATAGCTCAATTATCACCTCTTGCTTTGACAGCTTGTCTTCTGGCCTCCACTTCTGGTCTCTTCTCAATCCCATCCTCTAATCATTCAGTTTTTATCAAAACTATTCTTAAAAAAGATGTTAATCTGACCGTGTTGGGCCTAAGAGTCACCTATTTTTTCACAACTTTCTACTTATCCATAGATCTAAGCTCCTTAATAGAAGATATAAGGTTTCTTCCCAGTAGGCCAGCACTCTTGCTACTAAACCAGTTTAACTGGGCCTCACTCTCTACCTTGTATTTTATGTTCTAGCAACAATACTGTGGTGCCGGGTGCCAGAGCACACCAGTATGTGCCCACACTTCTTGTCTTAGCTAGGGCTAACTTATCCTGAAGGCTCAGCTCAAGAGTCTTTCCCTCAGGGAGCCTTTTGCTTCCCCAGGAAGGTGGGTTCAGGAACCCCTTTTCTGGCTCCTGACAATCCCCTCACCCTAGGGGCACACCTCTATTGCTGCCTTCACTGCACTGCATGTTAAATAGTTGTTTGTGTGTCTGTAAGTCTTTTGTAGGTGAGAACCATTGTCTTACTCACTTTTATATATATTTAGAACATAGTAGAGTAGGTACCAAATAAATATTTGTTGAATTTATCTGAAGAAAATTGGAATTAAATTCATTCAGAAGGTATCTTATGCCAGGGATACCAAAAAAATCATAAATGCATTAGAAACAGATCACAGAAGTGTCTGTGGAGAACCAGGGCTCCCCAGAGCAGGCAAACACAAATAACAAGATGAAAGAAGAGGGGGGGATAAAAGCCTGTACAACTGCCTGTCTTGTGGCACAAACATCAGAATAAGAATGTTTCTGACCTCTCTTTTGCTGTGTTTAGCCCGCAAACCTAGACCAAGAGGCTTCCTGGGTTTGTGGGACTCAAGTTTATATTATACATTTTTCTTTCTTAAAAGTCTTTATTAAAATTCTCACAGAGGTCGGGCTCGGTGGCTCAGCCTGTAATCCCAGCACTTTGGGAGGCCGAAGCAAATAGTTTGCCTGAGTCTGTGGGTTCGCGACCAGCCCAGGCTACTTGGCGAGACCTCGTCTCTACAATAAATAAAAAAATTAGCCGGGCATGGTAGCACATGCCTATAGTTCCGGCTGCTTGGAAGGCTGAGGCAGAAGGATCATCAGAGCCCAGCAGGTTGACGTTAGGGTGGCCATGAGCATGCCACTGCACTCTATCCAGCCTGGGTGACAGAGTGAGACTACAACTCAAAAAAAAAAAAAAATACTCACAGAATACTCTGGCGTCACCAAATTCCATTTGAAATATGACCCAACCTCTTTAAAACCACTTTGCATTTTAAAGAACTTAGGGAGACCACACTAAATAACTCTAAATTTAAGTAATTCTTCTGGTCAAGTAGGAAGCAAAATTTTGTTTTAAAAAATAGTTTACTTCTTGGAATCAAAGCACAAACACAACTTCTCAAAGAACAAAAAAAATCTTAAATATGAATGGAAATTTCCAATTCATTGCTAATCTTCTCTCTTTCCCATTCCACTGGAGTCTTGAGGAAAGTTCTTTTTGCATGATGCCAGAAGTTACTGCTGGCAAATGTGAGTGGGCCTCAAATTCGTGCCTGGCAGTCAGCAGCAGTTGTGTAAATCTAAGAGAGAGACTGGGACTTGACAGGTGTGAGTCCTCAAGATTAACAGAAGTTTCAAAGAGTGGCCCAGGCCCTAGATTCTGTAAAACACATGGTTTCACCCCAACCCAATCAATGTCACCATGAAAACTTGTAAGTTCAATAAGATAAACCAACAGTTAGTTAAGTCTGAAAAATGTTTCTACATAGATTTGGAGTACATTCAGCTCTTAATTTTCTGTTTTACTATTACAGAATGCTTTTTCAAAATAAATCTTATAGAGAAACAGACCATGTATTACAATAGAGTCAGAAATACTCTGGCTGGGGACAGGGATGAGGGACTGGGACTGCTGAGGCAGACACTGTAGTAACATCACACAATTCCCTGGGGAACAAAGGCACAAAACCATGGTCTATGCTATAGAAGGAGAAACAGCAACAAGACATACAATATTTGAGGGCTATCATTTTATTAAATAAATTGTAGTCACCACTTAAATGAAAATTGCACAAGTGTGTGTACAAAAATTTGCACCTTTATGTGCCTTTTTTTGATGGGAATTAGTGTCAAGTACTTGAAGAATACTAAAGGTAGAACATGGTGTCCTGCTGAATTGTTCTTCCTCCTTTCTAAAATGCTTTCTTTAGTATTACCCTTCATACTTCCAGTTCTACATTGTTCTTTCCTCCACAGTTTCCTTCAAGAGAGTAAAAAACTTCTCTTTACTCCCAGACGAAAAGGGAGCAGCTGGAACAGACTGCATCCAGTGTGTTAGATCATGGGCTCTGCAGCAAACTGCCCAGTGGCCAGCCCTGGCTCCACAACCTCCCCTCTGTGTTACCTTGGGCAAGTAACTTAACCCCAGTTTCCTCATCTGTAAAATGTAGATAAAGATTCTACCCACCTCCTATGCTGTTATGAAGTTCAGAGATAAGGTTCTGGCACAATGCCCAGCATGTATTACATGCCAAAAAAAATGTTTGCACTGATGATACAAAGACAATATTGGGGATCTCTCACTCTGATTTTGACCTGTTTGATTCGAGTACACACATGCTTTCCTTAGTATAATGATGTGTTTGATTTTTAAAGTAATTTTCAAGTGGTCAAGGACTTGTAAGTGCCCTGTGGATAACCAAAAGTTGGTTACACTCATTCTGAATCCTTTGTAGCTGCAAAAAACCCTACAAGTCTTCTAGGTTATATCTTAACTGTTAGTGTAAATGGAAGTCAAAGAAACTATCTGGAAAAAGTAAGTAAACAATGAAAAAGACTAGCAATATTCCTAATTGTCCCAAACTCAAAATACAGAAAGATAAGGTATAAGAACAAATCAGCCACAACAGATGTCCATGGGAGGCTGTAAAATTAGAGATACCTGCTGTTCCTCTAGAAGGGGAGCAAACATTGCTTCCCAAGTGCCCTATCCATAAAAAAAATATGCTGCCTTCAGATCCCCTGAGAGTCCAGATACTAGCTACAGCACAACAAAGAAACAAAGAAAATAGAATTAAGGGTTCTCAGGGGAACCAGAACTTTGTGACTCTAAAGCATTTGATCTTCCCAACAAAAACAATGTTTGTGGGGTTTCTTGTGTCAAAATTATAGGTAGCCCTAAAAATAAATAAAGCCTATAGTGTTTATTTTTATAGATCTCTTTCCAAACATCTATTCTGAAAATATATTCCAAAGGTAGGGTCCAGTCTATTCCATATAAACCAGTATTCATATGTCAAATTCAGTTAATTTCCTTCAAGCCTGGAGAAAGTAAAACTATTTCTGATTTCACATGTATAAAGCTACAGATATGCACAGTGCATCAAGAGCTAAATTACAGACCGCAGTTCTGATTTCTAGGAGACTTGGCATGTCTGATATAAATAAGAGGGCCTGTCAAGTCTCTTAGATAAACCAATTTATAATTGTAAGAAATACAGGACTGGGCCAGGTTCGGTGGCTCAGCCTGTAATCCCAGCACTTTGGGAGGCCGAGGCGAGTAGATTGCCCGAGCCTGTGGTTCGGGCAACTTGGCGAGACCTCGTCTCTACAATAAATTAACAATTAGCCGGGCGTGATAGTGTACGCCTGTAGTTTTGGTTACTTGGAAGGTCAAAGCAGAAGAATAGCCAGCGCCCTGCAGGTTGACGCTGGGGTGGCCATGAGCATGCCACTGCACTCCAGCCTGGGCAATGGAATGAGACTCCAACTCAAAAAAAAAGAAACACAGGACTGAAAAGATTTCTAAGAATGGTCTGGTTAGACTACTGGAAAAGCTATCAAACCCATGTCTTCATATACATAAAAAGACACTTGGGCAAAGACTTACATATGGACAGTTAAGGCAATTACTACATTTAAATAATTTATCACTGAATTTTTGCACGATTATCTTCTAAATAGTTACTGGATTTTGCTAAGAGGTAGAACTGTACATATCACTGGGTTCCAAAAAACAGTGAAACCATATAAGGTAGTAAGACATTTTATTCCTTTACCAATAACACACTACCCTGCCCCACCAGGCTTCCTAGGAAGTTTGAAATGTTCTTTTAAAGACAGGAATCTAAAGATGAGGGTGGAAACTCAAAAGCACTAAATTATTAGGACCACAAACAATGGTAAAGAAAAGAAAAACTCTTCCCAGAGTATTAGTAGATACATGATAATATAAAGAAGTGAAAAACTCAAAGCCACTCCTAGCAATGCCAAGTAGAGACAGCAAAACACTGGATGAGACGTCATGGTATCTTAAAACATTGCAATATTTTACGCATGCCAGATATTATCAAGCAAATCACACTGTCACACAGTTTTTAAACATTATCAAATGATGAACTTAAGTTCAAAAAACATGCATTCAATACTGACCAGGGAAATGGCTTGGGACAAGCACTTTCAAACAGCTGTGGAGATATAAAGCCGCTTTCTGGGGGGTAGGGGTGGAGGTAGGGTAGGGTGAGCCATGAGGTAACAGTTATTAAAAACTTTAAAAGTGTTTTGACTTAGTAAATTCCACATCCAGGGATCTGTCCCAAGGAAATAAAGACAGAAATAATGATTTCGCACAAGGATGTTATCCTATCACTACTGTTATATGTATATATAACAGTATATATATGTAATAGTAGAAGGGCTAAATGAGAGTATATCCATAAATGAAATGTTAGGCAACTATTTAAAAGTCATTTTTACTATTTAATAACATAGGAAAATGCTCCTGATATACGCTAAATGGAAAAAAGCAGAATATAAAAAAGCAATAAATACATTGACCATAATTTTTAAAATATATGTGTAAACAAAAAGAAAATACTAGAAGAAATTGAACAAAACCGTTTTTCACTATTGGGAACATTTTATTATTCATCTTTATTCTTGTGTGTGCTTTATATAGTTCTAAGATATTCACTTTATTTTTCGATTAGAGAAACAATAACAATTAGATTTTAGGTTATCATTGATACTTGCCCTCATGACTCAGTCACCTTAAGCATTTTGAAAGAGGTTAGAGATATTTTTTACAGAATCAGACATTGTGAAATGTAAGACTTTATCCAAAATTAATCCTGGATTCATAATTATCCTATTCAAGTTCACTAAGGAAAGACCAGAACACTATCTTCCCTGAAAGATGAAAAGCAAAACAAAATACCAAGCATCGCTAGCAGAAAAGTTTTCCTTTATAACCAAACACAGAAAGTTCACACAGCTGTGGAAGTACAAGTCAGCATCATCTTGCTGTTCAGTGGAAATGAAATGCCTTCAATCACCTTCCCTTCCTCATCTGAAAACTGACTTTAATAAATTACCAACAAGACTAGATTCAGAAAAAAAACTAAAAAGCACTCAGATTAGTTATAAGAAAAAACTTCTTAGTATTGATCAGTACTGAGTCCTACATTCATAAATATACCAGTGCCCTACATTCTCACTCTAAAATAAGATATCCCTAACACAACTTCCTAAGGGATTATTCAATGATCTGGGCATTTCAAGACTGTGCTTTTCTTATGGCTACTTAGAAACCAAACTCTCCTGATGTGGGCCCAATTTGGTTCTCCTTCAATCAGTTCTCTACTGCATTCTAAGTCGTATTACCCTAGCCCCACTAAGAACCTCATCTTTTAAAATTCAACCAACTGCTACTTTTCATTCTCCTAATCTGTCCTTTCTCAACTGAACTTTTTCCAGAACACTTCCCAATACCACTGCTCCAAAATGTCAAATGTTATTTCAGAGAGGAAAATGGCCTCTTGTTCCTCACCCTTGATAACCACCAGTGACTCTGCCTATACTTTCTCACCACTGGGGAGAGATCACAGGCAGGGAGAAAACTTTCTTTCTCCACTGATAGATGACAAAGCAACTTTATCAAGTACTTTACTAGCAAGATATTCAGCTGGCATCTAGCTCCAGATAACTTCTCAAGACCTGCCTTCTCTACTGTCCTTGTCAACCTGTGTTTTAAACTTTCAACATCCAGCTTTTCTCCTAGTTTCTTGTCATATTTACACTTGGCATCTCTAAAAATGTATTTTATGTTTATAGAACAATTCAAAAATACAGATTTAAAGTGCCCTTTGGCATCTATTGAAACATGTTCTGGTTTTTCTCACTCAACCCATGAAGACAGCAAATAATCTTTAAAGTTAATTATAATGAAGACCAACTTTAGATAGTGTAATATTTGTTTCTCCAAAATAAAAAAAGCTTGATAGTTACAAAGCTTGATGATATAATGAGCACCTGTAAACTCACCACTCAAGAACTAGAACCTCAGCAATAACATACCCACCCACCTGCTCTTCTCCTCCCTTGGCCTGCCTTGTCCTATCAGAGGTAACCACTATTCTGTCAAGATCATCATTCCTTTTGTGGTTTTTAATAACCTTATCAAATACATAAACCTACACAATATGTTGTTTAATTCTGTCTGCTATTAAACTTGATAAAAGCAGTGTCATACCACACATAGTCTTCTGTCTGCTTATCATTTCACGGCATGTTGTGTAGTTAGAAGTCACCACTTTTCACTGTTGTATACTCTTCCACTGAATGAATATACCACAGTTCATCTCTCAGACTAATACATTTTGCCAGTGCAAAATTTGGCAACGGAGCTTCAAATTCCCTAAATGTTAGTAATTAAAAGTAACAATACTCAAAGCATAAGTATTCACATGCAAACCAGTATTCTCAACAGCTGAAAAAAATAACTCTTAAAATACAGTTTTATGCCAGAATTCTACCTGTGAATCTACCTGTGAATTCTAACTACTGGACTTTCAGATATAATTAAACCCACTAAAATGTCCTTTGGAGTTGCTTCTTGAAAATCCTCCTTTTTCAAGTCCCTAATGCTAATGCCCCCTGGACAGCTCCCTCTTGATAGAATGAGGCTTGGAGTGTAACATGAATACCTCAGGTACAGCATGTTTCAAATCAAACACACCCCAAGTCTCCTGCCTGTTCTTTCACCTGTTTCAGATATAAATAATGGCAACACCATCCAACTAAATGCTCTAGTAATGAATACAGAACCACTGGGTGCGGTGGCTCATGCCTGTAACCCCAGCACTGGTGCAAGAGGATCACTTAAACCTAGGAGTTCAAGACAAGCACGGGCAACATAGTGAGACCCCATCTCTACAAAATAAAAATTTTGAAAATTTGAGTCCAGGAATTCAAGGTTGCAAAGAGCTATTATCACGCTATTGCACTCCAGCCTGGGTGACCGAGTGAGACTGTGGATTTAAGAAAAAAAAAAAAAAAAAAGAATACAGAGCCATTCGACTCTTCCCTCTTCATGCTTTCCATAGAGAAGGTATGACTAAGTCAAGGCAGCTACTGGAGAAGCATGCTAAATTGCAATCTGACCACATGACTCCCTGGTTACACTGTTTGAAATGCTGTAGATGATAATCTCCTTCAGTGTTTGTTAAGCCATAGATTGCAACCCACTGAAAGGTCACAATATTGATTCAGTGGATTGTGACCAGGATTCTTTTTAAATGAAAGAGAATAAAACAGAAAATATCAGAGTACCTTGATGAAGTAAGAGTAATATTATGCTGTGGAACTTTTGTTTCAGCTGAGTGAATGTGCACACCTCTATGGGTAAAGCCCTCTTTGCAAAGTCAACTGTTTTGCCTTCCTGTAAATTGTTTGGACATATGTTTGAAAGTCTCTCACTGAAGTGCTTTTCTTCCATTAGAGAAGTCAGAGGTTTTGCTAAGTGGTCTTGCTCAGAAGCCAATGAAAGTCATGAAGCTTCTCCTGAGAAGAGAATATAATACATACATACCTGTATATATATATGCATATTCTTATTACACTCTTATGATAGTGAGTGGCCTTACCATAAGAAAACCTGGGGGAACATTTAAAAGTCCAAGTTTCCAGACCTCATCATAGACCTCCAGGGGCATTTTACAGACAAGAAGCACTGATCTCCAAAGTGAAAGAAATCTTAACTCCTTAAGAAGGTGGGACACTGCCACACCTGTTTCCCACTTTGCTCATGCTGCAGAGAGGCCTGAAAAGTACTTCCTCCTTCTCTGATCAGCTACCTTCTGGTAACCCTTCAGAACTCAGCTCAAACATTGCTTCTCTGAGGCCCTCCTAAACAGCCCCCTTCCCCTTGCCAGCTGGGGCTCATTCGACAAATGTTTATGTAAGCATAAGTGAAAATGATAATTGAACGCTTTTTAAAGGGAGAGAATTGTGCGGTGATGAAAACAGGCTCTGGAATCAGCCTACATTTTAGTCCAGGCCCTTCACTCACTACCTGTGTGAGCCTCAACAAGTAGTAAGACCTCAGAGTCATAGTATACATCAGCAAAATGGGAGTGCTGTGAAGATTACATGGTAATAATATAGAGGAAGTACACAGAATAGAGTTCTTAGCATCTAACAGTAAATAAACTTTAGCTATAATTATTGAAAAACAATCGGGTCAGGCTTGGTGGCTCAGCCTGTAATCCTAGCATTTTGGGAGGCCGAGGCAAGTGGATTAACTGAGCCCGCGGGTTCAAGACCAGCCCGGACAACTTGGCAAGACCTCACCTCTACAATAAATAAAAAATTAGCCAGGTGTGGTAGCATGCACCTGTAGTTCCAGCTACTTGGAAGACTGAGGCGGAAGGCTCACCAGAGCCCAGCAGGTTGACGCTGGGGTGGCTATGAGTGTGCCACTGTACTCCAGTCTTGGCATCTGAATGAGACTCCAACTCAAAAAAAAAAAAGAACAAGAAAAACATTTGGAATCTATAAACAAAATAGAATAGGTAACTATGCACTGTGCTAAATATAGTATAAATTATAAAACCTGAGACAGAAGGATTTGAAAATTTTTCTGATAAAGCCTGATAAAGGCAAATTCATTAGTCTCAAAGCATGTCTGTGAGCTTTTTAAGTCCTTAAGTCAGTAAAACTCTTTTCTTCTAAACTTGTTTGCAAAACAAATTACTTTTTATACTTTTATATGAGTTTCAGTCCAAAGACAAAGCTGAGAACATTTAACTTCAAAGTCTTGTCCCTTACAGTTTAAATCACAGGTCAAGAACGGTTATAAGCATATACCTTCTCTATAAATTCTCCAGAGCATCTAACATACTGAGTTAATAATAATAAACAAGCCAGTCAATCTTTGGAAAAGATTCTATTTAGGTAAAAGCTTTCTTGTTACAGCAAATAGAAATTCTCTAAATTCTTCCACTGTGTTGCTGTAGTCTACAGCAATCTAAGATGCCAGAAATTGCGAGACAATTCACGACTTTTCATGACTACATAATATAAAATACTGACAAACTAAGATACCATACCAACATGCCACTGATGATGAAATGCATCCCAGGTTCAAAGATGTTATAGATATTAAAAAGAAAAAAAACCCCACACCTTGGAACCAATAATGTGTGTGTGTGTGTGTGTGTGTGTGTGTGTGTGTGAAGTATTGTTTGAAATAAGATCCCATGCCATAAGAGCTAAGATAGACAAGTGGGACCTCATCAAACTGACAAGCTTCTGCAAACTCAAAGAAACCATCAAGAGAGCAGGTAGACAGCCTACAGACCGGGGAAAAATATTTGCCAATTGTATATCTGACAAAGGCCTGACATCTAGGAGCTACAAGGAACTCAAACACGCCAAAAAGAAAAAAACAGCCCCATTACAAAGTGGGCAAAAGATATGTATAAACACTTCTCAAAAGAAGACATGCAAGCAGCCAACAGATACATGAAAAAATGTTCAGCCTCACTAGTCATCAAAGAGATGCAAATCAAGCCGGGCTCGGGTGGCTCAGACTGTAATCCTGCGCTTTGGGAGGCTGAGGTGAGTGAATTGCCTGAGCCTGCGGGTTTGAGACCCGCCTGGGCAACTTGGCAAGACCTCATCTCCACAATAAATCAAAAAAATTAGCTGGGCATGGTAGCGTGCACCTGTAGTTCCAGCTACTTGGAAGGCTGAGGCAGAAGGATCCCCGGAGCCCAGCAGGTCAAGGCTGCAGTGGCAGGAGCGGCCACTGAACTCCAGTCTGGGCGACAGAGTGAGACTCCAACTCAAAAAAGAGAAATGCAAATCAAAACCACACTGAGATTCTCCCTAACCCAAATAAGAATGGCCATCTTTAACAAAACAGACAACAACAGATGGTGAGGATGTGGAGAAAAAGAAACACTTCTACACTGCTGGTGGGAATGCAAACTAGTGCAACCTTTTTGCAAGACAGTGTGGCAATTTCTGAAAGAACTAGAAATTGACCTTTCATATGACCCAGCAATCCCCCTACTGGGAATATACTCAGGGGAACTCAAATCGTTCTACAAAAAATATACCTGCACATGCACATTTGTCACAGCTCTATTCACAATAGCAAAAACATGGAACCAACGATTCTGCCCATCAAAACTGGACTGGATAAAAAAACGTGGTACATATACACAATGGAATATTATGCAGCCATAAAGGACAAACATATGACTTTGTAGCAAATTGGGTGGATTTAGAGTCTAAGATACTCAGTGATCTATCACAGAAACAAAAAACAGAGTACCATCTCTTCTCACTTATAAGTGGACCTTGACCAATTATCATAATACTCTAAGAAAGGGATTGGCTGTTGTGGGAAACTGCTTGGGGTGGGGGTGTGGTTTTGGCAGTTGAGGAAATCTGCTGGGGGTGGGAGGGGCACTCATCAACAAGGGTATCTGTATAATGAACATTTGTATACCTAACCCTGAATTTTACCCCACATCTTTAAAATAAATAAGAAAGAAAGAAAGAAAGAAAGAAAGAAAGAAAGAAAGAAAGAAAGAAAGAAAGAAAGAAAGAAAGAAAGAAAGAGAAAGAAAAAAGAAAACTTAGCAGGAAAGTGCCCCAACTTGCTCACCATGGAGCAGCAGATCTGATCTCTGCTACCCGTGAATTAACTGCTCAGGGGTTGATCATGACCCAGAGGGAATATCCTAAAAGTACAAATTCCAGAAGAACAGGACAAGTGCTGACTCTCAGGCGCCCCACCCCCAACCCTGATTCAGCCATGGGACAAAGGGTGCAACCAGAAAAGGATGAGGAAAACCCCCAAAGAGATCAGCAGTGAGTCCAGGCAGACCCAACTCTCTCCTCCCCAGCAATCTGCTGAACACTAGACCCTCACAGCTGGGGACTGACTGAGAGGGACAAAACCCGGTGGAGATTGGATGTCTGCTGCAATAGGGGGACTCTATTCCAGGATAAGACTGACCGGGGCACACCCTGCCAGTACCTGGGGAAAAGACAATCCTGCACTTCCCGATCAGAGGGGATATCACTGACCATACAAAAGTGGGAGGGAAAGACTGAAAATTCACCCACCCTCAAAAACTCCTCCTCTTTTTCCAGGCCAGACACTGAGGATATTGTGAATGAGGCCAGAGCTCCACAGTAGACTGAAGAGGAGCTTACCTGTGAGTAGCTGAAAGGAATAATTGCAGAATCTGCCACAAGAGGGCAGGTTATTTTTTTGTTTATAATTTTTTTTCCTTTGTGCATGAAATGTGCGCATGAAGGTTCAATCTGCCTTTGTGCCCTGCCTTTTTTTCTTTCTTCTTTCATTTTTTGTTCTCTCATTATGTGTGTGTGAGAGTGCTTCAGTGATCTTCTTTGAGATTTTTTGTTTGATTTTTTTCTTCACTTTTTTTAGTTTAATGTGTGTATGAATGTACGTGTGAGGGCTCAATTTGGGTTCTTTTTTAAAATTTTCCCTTTTTTTAATTTTGTGTTGGGCATTTGTACGTTTGTGTGTGCATGTGCGTGCATGTGTGTGTTTAGTTTTCCTGGGTTTTTTGGTATTTTTGTTGTGCTTTTTTTTTTCCAGTTTGTTTTGGTTTTTCTTTGTGTGTGTATGTGTGTTTAAGTATTTTTTTTACTTTGGCATCTACTTTTGCTTTTCTGTGTTTCTTTTTTTTATTTTTGACCTTCTTATTTCATTCTACTGTTCTCCTCATTGTTGTTACTGTATATTGGACTCAGGGAGTACACACATGTACCCATTGCATTGTCAGAGTGGGGATAGGGAGTGGTCTCAAGAAATCCAAACCACAGCAGGAAACATTTTGATTTACAAGTAGTTTCTGATCCTAGCTCCCCATCCTCCACCTTATTCAACTCTCAAAATGGCAAATCTTCCCACCAACAGACCTGTTTCCAAATAGAAAAAATTCTTAACCCTGAGCAGGGAAGAATAAAGGACTGAGCAAACATAAGAGGTCAAAGCCTCTCCCACTGCCAATGAAAGAATGGAACTAAAGAGAAAAGAAAGAGATCTGTCACAATGAGGAAAAAAATCAATGAAAGAACACAGGTAATTCCCAGTATAACAAAGAAAAAAAAAATGCCTGAAAAATCAGACCACAGAGCTCAAACAATGGAAGTCACCAGCAACTGGTCCCAGAATGCAACAGGGATTGGGGAATTGATGGAAAGAGTGAATAAGACTCAAGAAAGGCAAGATGCAACACTGAAAGAACTTGTAACAGAGACTTTGATCACAAAAAATTTCATCCAGGTAATAAATAGCAAGATGACAAGCATGGAAATTAGAATTAATCAAACAGAAGAATCTCACAACTTGAAGACCAAAACACAAAATTGACCTGATCTGTAAAAACATAGAAAGAAAACTCAGAAAGAAAGAACAAATTCTCCAAAAGATGTGCGATTATATCAAGAGACCAAACCTACACCTGATTGGTATCTCAAAGAAGAAAGAGAAACAGAGAACATCTTGGAGATAGTATTCCAGGAGGTTATCCAAGAAAACTTTCCCCATCTCACCAGAGATGTGACCATCCAAACACAAGGGATACAGAGAAATCCCACAAGACATCAAATGAGAAACCAATTCCTAGACACATAGTAATTTACCACACAAAGTAGATACAAAGGAAAAAATTCTAAAGGCAACAAGAGAGAAACATCAGACTACATACTGGGGAAAACCAATCAGAATAGCAGCAGATCTATTGGCAGAAAACACTGCAAGCTAAAAAGGTACTGGAGTCCAATATTCAAAGTCCTGAAAGATAGACAATTTCAACCAAGAATTGCCTAACAAGCCAAGATCAGCTTCATCAATGTGAGAGAATTAAAATCCTCCCCAGACATCCAATCCCTAAGAAATTATGCAACTTCCAGATGAGCTCTACAGGAGACACTTAAAAAGGTATTAAGCACAGAAGAAAGAAAAAAATGAATGATCATGCACTTCCCAAGACAACAGGAGAACACAAAATCAACAGAAAATACATTGTGATTGCAAACTTAAGAACACACATGCATCAACATGAAAGTTAAAAGCAAACAAAGAAAGGAAAAGAGACTCATGATGAGGATAATCAATCACATTTCAATAATTAGCCTGAATGTGAATGAACAAAATGCACCACTGAAAAGACACAATGGCAAACTGGACAAAAAAAATGACCCAATAATTTGCTGCATCCAAAAATCTCATCTCACCACAAGGGATGCACACAGACTCAAAGTTAAAGGATGAAAAATAAATTTTCAGGTGAAAGGATCACAAAAGAAGGCAAGAATAGCAATTTTGATATCAGACAAAGCAACGCTTAAGTTAGTAAAAATGTAAAAAGATACAAAAGAACACTACCTAATGACAGAAGGTTCAACTCATCAACAAGAAATATCCATCCTAAACATATATGCACTCAACACAGGAGCACCAGTGTTTGTAAAGCAACAACTAAGAAAACTAAAAACAGATATTGACTCTAACATTATTATAGCTAGGGACTTAAACACCCCACTAACAACCCTAGATAGATCATTAAGGCAAAAAAAAAGTCAACAAAGCAATCTGGAACCTCAGCTTGACACTTAAACAAATTGACTTAATAGATACCTATGGAACACTCTACCCAATGACCACAGAATATACATTTTACTCATCATCACATGAAATGTACTCCAAGATCGATCATATCCTCAGCCATAAATCAAGCATAAACAAATTTCATAAGCTCTAAATACTGCCATGCACTTGATCAGACCACGGTGGAATAAAACTAAATATCAACACCAACAAAATTACCCCAAACCCACAAACACATAGACACTAAAAACCATGATGCTGAACAACTCCTGAGTCAATACAGAAATCAAAACAGAAATTAGAAGATTCCTTGAAACACATGAAAATGAAGAAACATCCTACCAAAATCTCAGGGAAGTTATCAAATCAATCTTAAGATGGGAATTTATACCTCTATGAACACACATCAAAAAAATGGGAAGATCATAACAGCCTAATGAATAATCTGAGGGAGCTGGAAAGACACGACCACCAAAACTTAACTTTAGCAGAAGAATCCAGATCACCAAAGTAAAAGCACAAACAGAGGACATAGAAGCCAAAAAAAAAAAATCATAGAAAAAAAGAAACAAAAAGCCAGTTCTTTGAAAGAATAAACAAGATTGGTGGATGCCTAGGCAGAATAGCCAAGAAAAAGAGAGAAAAGGTCAAATGAACATAATCAGAAATGCAATAAAAGAAATTACAATTGACCCCAAAGAAATACAAAAGATTATCAGAGATTACCATGCTCACCAGTATGAAAACAAACTTGATAACCTAAAAGAAATGGAGGACTTTCTGACATCATAAAACCTACCAACGTTGAAAAACAAGGCACTGAGACCATGAACAAATCAGGAAATTGACTCCATTGAAGAAAACTACCTATAAAAATAAAAACCCTGGACCAGATGGCATTCCAATGGAATTCTACAAAATGTACAAGAAGGCGTTAATACCAATCCTATTTAAAATATTCCAGGCAACTGAGAAAAACAGAATTCTCCTTAAATCATTATATGAAACTAATATCACACTATTACCCAAACTGGGTAAAGATTCAACAAAACAAGAGAACTACAGGTAATATCCCTGATGAACATAGATGCAAAAATTCTCACAAGATTCTTGCAAAACAGATACACAACACAATCTTAAAAATTATCCACCATGTCCAAGTAGGCTTCATCCCCAGGATGTAGGTCTGGTTCAACATCCACAACACCATAAATGTAGTTAAATACATCAACTGATGTAAAAAAGAGAACCACATGATTATGTAATTAGATGCAGAAAAAACTTTTGATAAAAACCAGCATCCCTTCTTGATAAAAATCCTTGAACACCTAGGCATAAAAGGAGCATACCTCAAAATAGTAAGCTGCGGACTTCTGGCAAGATGGCGATGGGTCAGCTTGGTCTATGAGACCCTCTGTAAAAGAGAACACAAAAAGACTCTGGCTCTCTTCCCAGGAGCTGCAGATCCCATCATTGGCAGCATGCTCTTCATTTGGATCTTGGCCATCGCCACTGCTGAAATATCACAGCGGTCATCGCACTGCCCATGCCTGAGGCAACCCACAACTTCACACTGTGAAGCCCCTGCAAGCAAGATCTGCTGAGATTGCTGCTGCCGCTACTGCCACCTTCACATCCCGCCAGGCTGTGGGTCTCCTCCCGTGTGCCGTGAGGCAGTGGCTCCCATTGCTGGCTAACTCCTGTCTGGGGCAAGCAGCTGCAGATAAAGATAAAGATCATCTGGAGCAGTGAGATAGCACCACCTGCTGGCGATTCTAGGTAACAACACTGAAATGGGAAAAACAGAAGCTTGATAAATAGACACAGGCCAGATCTGAGTGGTGAACTGAGTGGTGATCTCAACTGCCCTTCACAGCAGGCCAGGGCAACTGCCCCTAATGCAACAAATTTACCAGACTGAAAAGACAGCTAGAAATCAGAGCTGAAAGGACATTGGACTTAAACAAAAAGTCACAGAGTGTGCTTGATTGGTTCTGTTAGTTTACTGACTTGATTCTATTCCTTTTGTTTTGTTCGGTTTTTTTTTCTCTCTGTAGACCCTATCTTTGTATAGAGGAATAGCACACCAATAAGGAGGTTGGTTAGGTTGTAGGTTAGCATCATTGTATGTTTTAGTTTTTTTTGTATGTGAGTTGGTTAGTTTGTAGCCGTGGTTTATTGTTTTTATCTGTTTCAGTTTTTGTCTCTCTCTCCATTTATTAGTACACTTGTCTGTTTTCCTCCTTACTCCTCTCTCTCTCCACCCCTCTCTTCCCCCCGCTATCCACTTCATTCTCTTCCCTCTGTTAACCTCATTTTATTTCAGGGAGTAAACCTACAATTCCACTGCATGAACAGATTGCAAGGCAGTGGGAAGTGGGTCTCAGATTATCCATACACCTGCTGGTGGATACTGGGATCTGCAGATAGATTTTGAGTCACAGCTCCCCCCCTTAAGTAAATCTCAGAACTGCAAGAAGGATGACCCCCCAACCTACAGTCCAACTCCAGAATTGAACAAAGTAAGAAGATATACATAAAGAAGAATAGGAGATTGAAAAAACAGAAGTAAAAGCAACCCTTCCACCCCTGAATAACAGAATTAATGAAGACGGTGACGTGGAGGGAAGGAAAAAGTAGGGAGGAAAAATCTGCACAAATGGAGAAAAACGAAAACAAGAATATAGGGCTCACACAGACCTCTGGGAGGTCAGACACTGAGAAAACAGACTTCGGAACACCAACAAAGAAGAGCCCCCAGAATGACTGGTAACAGGCAACAAACCCAGACATCAAGACATTAATAGAGAGAATTTAAAAAATTGAGGAGAGACAAGAGGAAAACAGGAAGGAGTTGATGTCAGAAATAACAGCAGTAAAGAA
>CAUYQG010028776.1:0-12686 GCA_963574415.1 Tarsius wallacei
AGTTCTTAAGGAAGTCTTTTCTCCTCCTTAAGAAAAAAAAATGTGTGTGTGTGTGTGTGTGTGTATGTGTGTGTGTGTGTGTGTGTGTGTGTGTGTAGCAGAAATTTAAAATAAGTAAGTCTCAAATTTATTTTGTTATAGTCACAGATTCCAAGGGAAGAGGGCAGACCATGCTAGTGGTGGCCTTATGAAGAAGCACTGGACTTGATGGGTGGAGGAGGGGAGAGAGAGAGAGAGAGAGAGAGAGAGAGAGAGAGAGAGAGAGAGGAGGTGTGTAGGAGGTTTTCTTTTGGCTTCCATGGAAAGGGAGGGTGAATGGGAAGGGACAGTTAGGCAGGGCATGCAGGTTTAGGATTGGCCAATTTGAATAATTTAAGCAGGCTCTGAGGCATATGGGGTTCCTTGTTATCTAGTCCTTTAGAATTGAATATACACAAAATTTTGTCTAGCTGCTTAACAACTTTTTCAAGAGCCTGTTGGTGTCATAAACAAATAGTCTAAATTGTCTCAAACATGTGCAATAGTGTAAGTGAATAGATATAGTCTCTGAGATCCAAAGGCAGCACAAGGATCAATGGGTGAAAATTATAGAGAGACAGAACTCAGCCTTACAAATGGAAGTTTTCATAACAAGTAGAACTGTTCAAAATGGAACAACATGTCATTTGACATAAAGAAGTCTTCATCACAGGATTGCTAATTTTCTTGCCTGACAAGAGAATTCTTGCACTGGCTAGAGTTTTAAACCTAGTGACCTCTAGGGACCCATTAGTTCCAAGACTTTAAGCCTTCCAAACAATTTCATGTTCAAAAAAGACTTTTAAATAGAGGCAATATGAAAATAAAACTTGGCTGAATGTTGAATGACTTGGAGTGAAAATCAATTTTTGGCATAAGTTTTTACTGATGAACTTCAGGGATACAGGAAAAACATGAAAATTTTATCCCTCTTACTCCCCCAAAAGTGCATGATCTGAGGAAAATATGAAATTCAATACTGACAAAGAAGTCTGCTCAAATGGAGGGGCAAAGTCTGTTTAACATTCCCATTAAATGAAAATTTTGGAATTAGAATTATATTCAAGATTTAATTTACAGCTAATGCTTCTATAAACATTTTAGTTAGTAGTACACTCATCTCTCCCTGCTTTCTGCCAATTTCTTCTATTCTGCTAGTTTGATGAACTGACTGATTGAAAATATAGTGTGTTAGAAATAAATTTTAAATGATTAAGTATGTACAAGCATACCCTTGCTTATATAAAAGCTAAACTGAAGAAATTTTAAACTGTAACAACATGTTTTAATGATTTTCAGAATATCTGCCAAGCTAACATTCTTACTTGATATTACATTATTATTTTTAAGGATTAATCTCATTAAAACACAAATTTATTTTCCTCGATAAATGTCTATAGTTTAATAAGTGAAAATATGCAATTTCCCTCCAATTCATCTCTTATGCAGAGTGAAGATATGATTGTTTCTTTGGAATGCTTGTCTTTTGGTCTAATGTACCTCAAATATTTTCACCATGCACAGCAACCTCCTAGCTTAACCCGAGGAAAAATATTATTTTTCCTTGGCTATCATCATTTTGCCTCAAAATCCAGCAGTCAGTCTGTACATGTTATATATGGTGACCTATTACCTCCAAATATCACCTTAACGCTTTGTGTTGCACAGCAAAATGTTTGTCCCATAGTAGGTGTTCAATAAATATTTAGTGAATGTCAAATATCTACAACCTTTTTTTTATTTGGCAAATCTCAAAGGTCAAGAAGGAAAGAGCATATATCCAAAGGGCATGGAAGTTAATACTCCGTTCATTATTTCACTATGGGTGTTCACCACTTGATTCTCTGGCAAGAATGTCTCCACATCATCAGAGTACCTGGCAAGAAAAGAGTCGGTGAGGCAGAAACAAGAGATGTGTCTGACTTCTGAGCAGGAAGCAAATATCAAAAAGCAGATCACAGTGCCCGAGAAGACAGAACCAGTCTAGAACCGTGGACACTTTGCCTGTCAGCCATCACTCATACCAGGACTACCTTTACCTCTTTGGGGACTCAGATTAATTTAAATGAGAAAAATATCAGTCGGGATTAAACAAGCTTAATTTTTTTTTTCATGTTGCTTTCCTGGGCATCATGGAAACTATGTCAGTGGATTTTTCCAACTTGACTCCAAAATGAGCATTCCAAGCATGAAATAAAATGATAGAGAGATTATTTCATCTTATTTCAACGTCATTATAGCTACATCATAGAATGAGGTAAGGGGAAAATCATCAAGAAAGATAAGAAGTTTCATTTTGAACTAGGAGATGTTTCTTCTCAAATTTCTCAAACTATCATCACCCCGTTGCCTCTAGTATCTTGGGATACTACACCCAGAAATACTGATGTAGCCAAGATTTTCAGGATACAGTTTCACTGATGCTATCTATGGTCTGAGGCCTCCACTCAATGCCATAATCAATGGACTATACACATAGTGGAATTACACAGAATATGAATATTCAACAGGATAACATGAAGAGAAAATATTATAACTAAAAAATAATAACTTATCATGGCTCACTGCAGCCTCGGCCTCTTGGGTTCAAGCAATCTGTCCGTCTCAGCCTCTAAACTTTAGGAATTTACGTAGATGAGCTTCTGTGCCCAGCTAAATAATATTTTCAAAGAAGTTATCACAAGAGTATCTTTTACTCCAGACACCTCTATTATAATTAGAAATCCTGTTTTAGATCCTAAACTATAATCTAAAGTACCATAATCAGATGAATGTAAGAAAAAAAAAGATGGACTAACGGGCCTAATAGTCAAAGTCAAAAGTTCACAGTAGGAGCAATAAGAGCTATATAGGATGAGGAGCCAAGTAACAACAAACTGCCTTACAATAGAGGAAAGGGTGTAAGTAGCAAAAGAAAAGGATGTATTACCACATGCATCTTTGCTGTCTACAGTGGCTTTTTGTTGTTGATGTTTACTTTCAGCAGTTCCTCAAGAAACCTCTGAAGATAACAAGTCAATGATGGCAATTTGTCATTGACTATTTGATGAGAAAGTGGATGATAATGAAGATGAAGACTGTAATGATGATGACCCACATGATGTATGTTAAACATTGGAATAAGCCATAATTTTTCTAAGCCACCTAGACTTCTTCACCTGGAGGGCTATTTATTATTATGTGAAATTATTAGCTAGTTCAGTGGGATTTCTAAATTCTCTTGGACATATATCTATGATAACAGTGTAGAGCTTATAGTCAATCTATCTCTCCTCAAATACATATTTACGTTTGAGTGTGCATATATGAGTCATATGCATAACAAATGAATACATCACTTCTACATACATTATATCATTTGTGCTTTAGAGAAAAAAATGTAAGGCAGATATTTTAATCATCATTTTTTTATACAAAGAAACAAAGTCTTGAGAAGTGTTGAATTATTTCCAAAGAGCACAGAGGTAGTCTTCAGTGATAGCAGAATTCAGACCCAAGTATCTGGTAAGTCCTGTTCCACCTAAGGCAGGATGGGAGAGCAGGTAAATGTTATAGTTTGGAAAAAAAAGTCAAATGTTGTCCCTATCAGCTTCCCCAGTTGGATGGCCAAGTTACAGCACTAGTTGATTAGGAAATTATATTTATACAGAGGTGATGCAAGTTCTCATACCAGAACTGAAAACAGAATATCATTGTAAAGCATACCACCATAAATGTGTGACCAAAGCAAGTCACTTATCCTTAATAAGCCCCAGTTTTCTCATCTATAGAGGTACTAATACCTATTTAGTAAATTTATTATGAGAATAATAGATACAGTGATTGATGTCTGTGATGATGAGAAATACAGAGATCCTGGTATGGTGCCTCGAATTTAGCAAATAATCACTAAAATTCAACTACAATTACTTTTTTAAATGTTACTACACAAAGGTAGGTCTTGTGACAACACTGCAAAGAATTTGTGAGGCAACCCAGAATGAAAGCAAGATTTTCTTTTTACCTCTTAGTTTTCTCATAGAAGGTATGAGAGAAAAGTGGACACTAATTCTCCTTAACTTACTATAAGATGAGACACTGCAGTATGTGTTGTAAAAATAGGCACAATCCCAGATAGAAAAGTGGCACAGGCTGAAAAAAATAGGAGCTGATTTTTTTTTTAAAGATGCAGGGTAGAGTATCTAGAAGAAGAGAGAAATTGACACATTTATGGATACTCTGTGACACAGGCTGTATTTAGCCCCTCTACTGCCTTGTGCCAGTTGATTAAGACTGGGAACATTTTCCCGAGTTGTGTGAAAGAAGCACAGCTGTCGTGTTCAGGAACTTGAGCAAGAAACGTATGCTTCCTGCCAAGCTTTCACTGGGTACAAGCTCAAAGCTTCACAGAAACAGAATGGTTTTAAAAATGATGGGAAGGGTTCATTCTCACTGACAGATGGAAAGTATCAGAGATTAGGAAAGTGTGCTTGTGTGTGCAGCACGTATGTGTATGTGTGTGTGCACACCCACGAGCATTTTGTGAGGAGTCTGTCAATAAAACTTGGAAACTTTATTAAGATCATTGGGCTTCTCTGTTATCATGTTGTGTTTTCTCTCAAACCAATGTTCTTTAATGAATAATAATGACAATCATTTTCCTATAGACTTGAGTGGTTGAGAACTAAGAATTTTCCCTGGTGTTCGCATATATAGTATCAGAGTTTGTAGAACCTGTTTCAAAAGCTTAAAACACTCACATACATAAAGGTAACATATATATACAATTTTGCCAGTCTACCATTATAAATCCATAAAATGGCAAGCCCACTCAGTTTTTATAGCAAGGAAAATGAGCCTAGTTTTTGGTTCAGAAAGATATTAGGGAACTTCCCAGGAATAAAAGAAAAATGAAAACAAAGATATTTTTCCCCCTCCTATAGCCATCTAGTCTTTGGATATTTTACTCTCACCTCCCATGTGGAAGAATTAGACCAGTCAAGGTAACTACAGCAACAGTCAATCCCAAAGTGGCTGTGCTGCTTGCAGTCTAGCCAATAGCAGACTATCTCATTGCCTCCTTGCCTGTTAGCAAGTTTAAGAGCAATGGATGGAAGTTTCATATGCTTGATGTGGCTTGATGTGATTAAGGGCCATTTTGAGAGACAGTCTTTCATCTTTCTGAAACCTTAGAGCTAACTCAGAGAGCAAAATATTGATGTTGCTGGAGTCAGAAATTATAAATATACATGTGACCTCATCATCAGAGGATCATTCTTGGAATAACTTGTCCTGGCTGCCTGTTGCATACCAGATCATCAGTGACTGCACTGCAATGACAAGATGGCAGGCAATACATGTTATCAGTCTAATAAAGCTGCAAAAAACAGACCCAGGTTTGGTGATGCTTATAAGCATTCCTGCTATGACAATCATCCTTTTGCATATGAAGTAATACATATCACTAGTGTAAATGGAATTAGAAGTGTCACTGTAGCTTAAAAAAAAACTAATAAGAGGCAGAGTAAATTCATATAGCCTGGGGAGAAGGAATATTTCAGATTCTAAGATTTGGATCTAATCCCATAACACTAGGACAAAGATATATGTCAGAAGTCATTCTTTATAAATGATTTATTGTCATCAATGGTAGGAATGTTCTTTTATATAGAAGTGGAAAATACAAAGTTCCTATAAACTTTGTAATTGAAGGCTCTGGAGAGCTTAGACACAGAGCCAAGCCAGAAGTAGACAGTATTACAAAGGCTGCAAGCCAGCCTTTTCCAGATAAGTCCCTCATTAGATTAAAGTGCTCATCTTCCTTCTCTATATGCCTAGAAAAGGAAAGGGTAAACTATTTTTCATGAAAATAACATTTTTGGAATCTCTACAAATTTTTAAACACAGCACTACTGACAGGACCAAATAATTGTTACATGAGAGAAAAAAGTGATAAAATAGAAGCTGGTTCACAAGTTAGCTAGACATTAAGATTAGCAGAAAAGACTATCAAGTAGCTATAAATAATTTATTTTTAAAAATAGAGAAATTATTGAATAGGTAAATCAATAGATAAAAATTTAGAGTATTGAAACCTATAAAAAGTTCAAAAATTAAAAATTTAAATTACTAATGTTGCTAGAAGACAAAAAATTTTATTTTGCTATTGTTGTTGTTTTGGTGGGAGGAATAATGACTGTGGCAGGAGAAAAGGAGAAAAGTTAAGAAAGATTGTAATATGTTTCGTTAGATATGTCCTAAATACTAAGTAGTTCTGCTCTGAAAATGTATTGAGCTATACTCTTATTTTTTCCATATGCAATTATAAAAAAGTAATAAAAAGTAAATAAAATTTAAAATAAATGTATGCACAATATGATAAAATATGTGGCGTTTGTTAAGTGGATGGGATACACAGTCACAAAAAAAACCTATTGATTACAAGATAATAATCAGTATTATGTAGTGGTTATATACCTATAGTATGTGTGTGTGTGGTCACTGCGTAACACTTGTCTGTATCTTGTTATCAACTGATTAATCTCAAGAAATCAGAAAAATAAACACAAAATAACTCCCCAAGAAACCATAGAAGGAAAAAATTAATAAAGATAAGAGCAGAAGTTAATAAGATATAAAACAAATAGAAAACAGAGAAATTAAGGCCAAAAACTGTTTATCTGAAAAAATAATAAAGTCGGCAAACTTCTGTCAAAATTGTCCTGGTAAACAGAACAGACATAATATCAGAAATTAAAATAAAAGGGCATTATATACAAAATGTAGTCATTAAACAGAGTATATTAAGGCATTATAAAAATCATTATGACATTTGAAAACTGAGAAAAAAAATCTAGAAATTCCTAGAAAAAAATGTTATTAAATGTGACTCAAAAAGAAATAGAAAAATATAAGTTGTTCTATGAACATGACAGAAATTTAATCTCTACTGAAAATTTCACTACAAAGAAAATTCCAGACTCAAATAGCTTTATCGATAAGATATAGCCAATATTTAAGTCGGAAAAGCACCAACTTTATATAAAATGCAAAATATATGAAGGAGTAGAAAAAGACAGAATCCTTTTATTAGGAGGTTAACATTATTGTGATATCAAAACTCAATAAAAAGTCAGTTAAAAAATAATAGGTCAATCTTACTCTTGAATACAGACAAAACATTCTAATGAAATAAATACAAAATCATATTCTGTTACATGCAGGCATGCATTCACTCTGCCTTCCTCCCTCTCTCTCTCTTTCTCTCTGTTAAGAAATTGAGAAGACAAACCACAGACTGAGAGAAAACACGTGAAGAAGACATAGATTATAAAGGACTGCTATTTAAGATATATAATGTACCCCTAAGACTCTACAATAAGAAAATGAACAGGCCAATTGAAAAAAGGCCAAAGTACCTGAACACTTCACTAAATAAGACATACCCTTGGCAAATATGCATATAAAAAGATGCTAACATAATATGCTATTGAAAGTTACAAATTTTAAAAAACCATAAGATACCACTACAGACCTATTAGAATGTCCTGAATTCAAAACACTGACAATGAATGTTGGTGAGAATGTGGAACAACAGGTATTCTCATCCATTACTGGTAGGAATACAAAATGGTACAGCCACTTTGGAAGACACTTGGGTGATTTCTTACAAAATTAAATATAATCTTACTATAATAGGACCAAACACATGCAGTCCCTGGTATTTGCCCAAATGTGTTGAAAACTTATTTCCACACAAAAACTTGCACTTGGATGTTTATAGCAACTTCATTCATAATTAACAAAACTTAAAAACAATCAAGACAACCTTCAGTAGGTGAATGATAAGTAAGCTGTAGTCATCCCGACTGTGGACTACTATTCAGCACTAAAAATAAGTAAGGCCACGAAAAAAATGAAGAAAACTTAACTGCATATTAATAAGTGAAAGAAGCCAATCTAAAAAGACTAGTATGGAATGTGTCCAACTATACAAAACTCTGGAAAAGGCAAAACCATAGAGACAGTAAAAATATCAGTTTTTGTCAAGTGTTCAGGGGAAGAGAGGGATGAATGAGTATAGCACAGAGAATTTTTAGGGCAGGGAAACAATGTTGTATAATACTGTGATAGTAGGTACATGTCATTATACTTCTGTCAAAACCCATACAATGAACAATACCAAAAGTGGACCCTAAAGTAAACCATGGGCTTTGGGTGATAATGATGTGCAAATACAGGTTTACTGATTATAACAAATGTACCACTGTAGTGCATAATGTTCATAGCGAGAAAGGCTATGTGCATGGCGGGGCGAAAGGGTGTATGAAACCATCTGCACTTTCTGCCAATTTTGCCATAAGCCTAAAACTTCTCTAAAAAAATAAAGTCTATATTTAAGTCTTTAATTCACTTTGAGTTAATTTTTATATATGGTGAGAGATCCTGGAACCTTAAAAATCCTGGAAGAAATGCTAGGAAAACTTGTCTGGACATTGGCCTAAGCAAATAATTTAAGGCTATGACCCCAAAAGCAAATGCAACAAAAACAAAATAAAAAGTGGGACTTAATAAAACGAAAAAGCTTCTGCTCAGCCAAAGAAATAATAGAGAGTAAATAGGCGACCTACACAATGGAAGAAAAATTTTCAAACTATACATTCAACAAAGCACTAATCCAGAATCTATAAAAAAACTCAAACAAATCAGCAAGAAAAAAACAAATAACTCCTTTAAAAAGTGGGCAAATGACATAAACAGACTTCTCTCAAAAGAAAGTGGCCAAAACCGTATGAACGAATGTTCAACATCATTAATCATCAGGGAAATGCAAATCAAAACTACAATGAGACACCACCATCTTACATAAGTCAGAATGGCTATTATGGGAGGCCCAAAACTTCACCTGTACCTAAACTACTTATTTACCTAATCATAACTTGTACCCCACAACTTAAAATTAAAAATTAAAAAAATAGATGTTGGCATGCATGCAGTAAAAAGTGTACACATATACACTGCTGGTGGGAATGTAAATTAGTACAACCTCTAACAGTTTGGAAATCAATATGGAAATTCCTCAAAGTTCTCAGAGGACTAAAAGTAAATCTACCCTTCAATCCAGTAATCTCAGTACTTGGTATCTACTCAAAGGAAAATAAGTCATTATGCAAAAATGACACCTGCACTTAGATGTTTATTGCAGCACAATTCACAATTGCAAAGATGTGGAATCAACGTAAGTGCTCATCAACTGATCAGTGGATAATGAAAACGTGATACACACACACACACACACACACACACACACACACACACACACACCATGGAATACAATTCAATCACAAAAAGGACAAATTGATGTCTTTGCAGCAACTAAGATAGAATTGAAGACTGTTATTCTAAGTGACGTAATGCAAGAATGAAAAAACAAACATACATGTCCTCACTTATAAGTGGGAGCTAAGCTATGGATCTGCAAAGGCTTATAGAATGGTATATTGGACATAGGAGACTCAGAAGAGAGAGGATGGAAAGGAACGAGGGATGAAAAATCACCAATCAGGTACAATGAGCACTAGTGGAAGTGATGCGTACACTTAAAGCCCTGACTTCTTGACCACTATACAATGTATACATGTAACAAACAAGTCATTTGTACCCCTAAAGCTACTGAAATTTTTTTTAAAAATATATTTTAAAAGTTTATATTTAGAAAAAATAAAGAAGTCTTATTGGATTATGGGACAAAGGCAAAACATACACATAATAAAAACACCAGTAGTAAAAGAGAGAGAAAGGGACAGAATAACATATTTGAAGAAATAATGAATAAAACTACCCAAATTTGATTTAAAAAATTAATCTACACATTTAAGAAGTCAAAAAAACTTGAAGCAGAATAATTGCAAAGAGATTCACACCCACACATGAACATTATATTCAAAATGATATAAGTTAAAGAGAATACCTTAAAAAGTGTAAGAGAAAAAAATGACTCATTATGTACCAGGGGAACTCCAACTATTAACAAGGTTAATAGCTAACTTCTTATCATAAAAGAATGAAGCCAGAAGGTACTGAGTTTATATATTCCAAATACTGAAAGTAAAAATCTCTCATCCAATAATCTTATATCTAGCAAAACTATCCCTTTAGAGTGAAGATAAAATAAAAACACTCTCAGATGAACTAAAACTAAGAGAATTCATTAGTGCCAGACCTAACTTACAAGAAATATATTTAAAAAATGCACTCAGACTGAAAGTAAGGTGATACCAGACAGTAATTTAAATGCACATGATAAAACAAAATGATCCAGAAAATGTAATTATGCAGACAATTAATAAAAACAATAGAACTCTTCATTTATTTTCCTTTCTAACCTTGACTGATTAAAAAATATATTTTATTGCTCTATATTGTTGGAGCTATAATATGTAGAAACATATTGTGTTCAATAATATCAGTACAAAAGAGGTAGGTGCAGAAAAATTAGAGTGGAATAAGAAAGTTCACAGGAGGAAATAAACAGAACCTAAAAAGATTTTTTTTTTAAAGCTAACATAACAAAATGTATAAATTTATACTTGCTTTCTTAGCCTAGCCTATTAAAAAGATTTTATATAATGTAATTATAAAAAGTATTGTATTTGTAAAATACATAGACTTAATATATATAACAATAACGGCACAAAAACATTGAGGGAAAGAATGGAGCCACATAGAAGTAGAGTTTCTATGTATCACGAGAAATAAGTATAAATGAGTTTTTTATGATACATTAAGATGAATTCTGTAAGTGTGAAAGAAATCGTTATGAAAATGATTCTAAAATAATTTAAAAAGTATAAAAGTGTTATATTAGAAAACATCTGGTTAATACAAAGGATGGCAATAATGGAGGATCAGAGAAACAACAAATATATAAAACCTATAGAAAATAAATAGTAAAATGTCAAATGTAAATCAAACAAATCAACAACAAAATTAAATATGAATGGATTAAATATTTCAATAAAACACTGATTGTTGCATTGCATTAAAAAAAAACCCACAGAATTAATACTGTTAAAATGACCACAATCCCCAAAGCAATCTTAAAGATTCAATGCAATCCCTATTAAAATACTAATGACATTCATCACATAAATGGGAAAAAAAATTCTAAGATTGCATGAAATCTCAAATAGCCAAAGCAATACCAAGCAAAAGAAAAAAACTGGAGGCATCATATTACCTGACTTGAAAATAAACTACAAAGCTACAGTAGTAAAAATAGCATGGTTTTTGTATAAAAACAGATGTACAGACCAATGAAACAACAACAGCAACAACAAAACAAACAAAAACAAAAATAAATCCACATATGATTTACAGCCAACTGATTTTCAGCAAAAAGTACCCAGAATTTATACCAGGAAAGGGACACTCTGTTTAATAAATGGTGCTGGGAAACTAGATATCCATAGATTCAGAAAAAAAATGAATATAGAGTCCTATTTCTCACCATATACAAAAATCAGCTCAAGATGGATTAAAGACTTCAATGTAAAACCTAAAAACACGAAACTACTTGAAGAAAAAGAAAGCACTTCAGAACATTGGTCTAGGCAAATATTTTACAGCTAGACTTCAGAAGCACAATAAGCAAAAACAAAAATAGACAAAAGGGACTATATTAAACCATAAAAGCTTCAGCGCATCAAATAAAATCAACAGAGTGGAATGGGACAATCTATTTGCAAACCATTCATCCAATAAGGAACTTAATATATATATAATATGCAAGGAATGAAAACATCTCAACAGAAAAAATAGAGGCCAAAAAACCAAAACATAAAGCATATAATACTATTAAAAAATAACCAAAGAATCTAAGCAGATATTGGCCAACTGAAACATGAAAAAATGCTCAACATCACTAATCATCAGGGAAATGCAAATCAAAACCACAATGAAACACTGTCTCACCTTGGTTAGAATGGCCATTATTAAAAAGACAAAAAAAAATAACAAATGCTGATGAGGAAATCTTATATACTTTTAGTGGCAATGTAAATTAGTACAACTACTATGGAAAGTAGTATGGAGATTTCTTTTAAAAAAAAAAAAGGTAAACTAAAAATAGAATTATCATATCATCTAGCAATCTCACTACTGGGGATTTATTTGACAGAAATAAAACCAGTATATAAAAAGGATACCTGCACCCCCATGTTTATTGCAGTATTACTCACAATAGACAAGATATGGAATTAATATAGGTGTTCATCAATTGATAAATGAATAGAGAAAATGTAGTATTTATACAAAATGGAATACTATTAAGCCACTAAAGAATGAAATCCTGACATTTGCAGCGTCCTGAACAGAATTGGAGGTTATTATGTTAAGTCAAATAAGCCAAGCACAGAAAGAAAATTATTGCATGTTCTCACTCACATGTGGGGGGTGAACTTCATGGATGTGGAGAGCAGAATAATAGTTACTGAATCTGGGAAGTGCGGGGGTGGGATAAAGGAAAGTTGGTAAATGAGTACAAAGATAGAGTTAGAAGAAATAAGTTCCAGCATTTGAATCAAAAAACTCATAAATGGAATGGATAAAATAAACCAAAAAATTTTAGACATAAATTAGGACATTTTATGATAATAAGAATAAATTCATCAGTAATATTAACATTTATA
>CAUYQG010028779.1:0-10767 GCA_963574415.1 Tarsius wallacei
TTGACTTTTTCATTTTCTTGAGAATACTTTTTAGTAAAATTGTTTTGTAGTTCAATATAACAATCAATTTGTCAGCCAATAAATAAACAATTCTCATACACCGTTGGTAGGAATATATATTAGTACAGTCATTATGGAAAACACTAAAATGTTTTCCCCAAAAAATTAAAAATAGAATTATTATATGAGCCAGTAATCCCACTTCTGAGTAAATAACCAAAGGAAATGAAATCAGTATGTCAGAGATCTCTACACTTCCATGTTCACTGCAGCATTATTCACAATAGCCAAGGTTTGGAATCAACCTAAGTATCATCAATGGATGAAAGTATAATGAAAATGTGGTGGATATGCACAATGGAATATTATTCAGCCTTTAAGAAGGAGGAAAACATGTCATTTGTGACAACATGGATAAACCTGGAGGAAATTATGCTAAGTGAGATAAGCCAGGCACAGAAAGACAAATACTACATAAACTCACTTTTAGGTAGAATCTGAAAAATTCTAACACTCATAAAAGCAGAGAATAAAATGGTAGTTTCTAGGGGCTGGGAAAAGGGATATGGAATGGGAAGATGTTAATTGAAGAATACAATGTTTCAGTTAGACAGAAAGAATAAGTTCTGGAGATCTGTTATACAGCATAGTGACTATAGTCAACCATAATGTACACTTTATAATTGTTCTTGTCATAAGAAAATAAGGGCCAGGCTCAGTGGCTCAGCCTGTAATCCCAGCACTTTGGGAAGCCAAGGTGAGTGGATTGCCAGAGCCCGTGGGTTCGAGACCAGCTGGGCAACTTGGCAAGACCTTATCTCTACAACAAATCAAAAATTAGCCGGGCGTGGTAGCGCACGCCTCTAGTTCCAGCTACTTGGAAGGCTGAGGCGGAAGGATTGCCACAGCCCAGCAGATCAAGATTGCCATGGCCAGTAGCATGTCACTGCACTCCAGTTTGGGCAACAGAGTGAGACTCCAACTCAAAAAAAAAGAAGTATGTGTGATATGTGTAATGATTCATATGTTAATTATCTTGATTTAATCATTCCACAATGTATACATATATCAAAACATCACCTTGTACACCATAAATCTACAAAATGTTTAAGTTACTTTAAAATCATTTTATTTTCTTTAAAACTAATTAATTTTTTAAAGAAAAGAGCCCCCAGAGGGCTGCCTTAGCCCTTTCACCATGTGGAGACACAGCAAAACATTGGCAGTCTGCAACCCAGAAGAGGGCCCTCACCAGAAGCCAACTATGATGAGAACCTGATCTTGAACTTTCCAACCTCCAGAAATAAATTTCTGTTGCTCACAGGCCCCCCCAAATCTATTGTATTTTGTAATAGCAGCCCAAATGAAGTAAGACAAATTTAAGGTCCTAGATCCACTTTTCTTATTCATTTATTACCAGGGGAGGTTTTGTTTCAGTGAAAGCACCATGTTTAAGAATGTGCACATAAAATAATTATTTGATGTCTTTAATTAATATAATCTCAGTTACTGCCATCCCAGGAGCTCCAAAGAGTGTCCCTGGTTTGTCTCCAAACTGGCTGAGATCTCATATAGACCATACACCTATTTTAGGCATCTTGCACCTAGGATGTCCTATATTGTACCATTTCTGGAAATTGAACACCAAAAAAACTTTTAATTTGTGTTAACTACCAAGAAGCTCATTTTTTTTAGTCAAAAGTTTAAATGCTCAAGACAAAAATTTCAGAAAATAAAGTTTTTATTTTGTGTAATGGTTGGGCAATTTACTTATTTATGATACTTCAGGTTATGTTAGAAATATATTTTGTTAATAAAAAAGTTAAATTTAAAAATATATATCTTTTGTTCCCCAAGTACACACCAACCTTAAATAGTACACACTAACCTTATATAGGCACTATCCAGGTCATGGTGTTGCAAGAATTAGAATCCAAGGATGTTAAGGCATCCAAGTCACGTCCACTCATTGATTCATTCATACCCAACTGTCATTTATTGAGTACTTGCAATGAGCTAGGCATTTGCTGCTTTTCATCCACAGGCCTCATGTTCAATTGAAATTCTCCCCCATGGTTCACAGCAGCCTCTTTTCCTACCGATCTTTGTCAAGAGTTTTAATTTCTGTAAGTGAAAACTACTATCAGTTCCAAAGTCTTCTCTGTTTCAATTAGAAAGTCAAGTGAAGTGCAAAACAAATAGAAGGCTCTGCCATCATTCAATATCTGAACATTCTGCAGGTGAGCATGCACATGAAGCAATATACTTCCCTGAGTTATCTCACTCTGAACTTCTAATGTTGATGTGAAGATATATAGAGAGGTATCATTGCTTTTCTGTTTTATCACAGTATATTTTGGTATGTTTATTTATTGGCTGACAAATTGATTGTTATATTGAACTACAAAACAATTTTACTAAAAAGTATTCTCAAGAAAATGAAAAAGTCAACCCACAGCATGGTAGAAAATATTTGCAAATCATATAGCTCAGGAGTCCTCAATCCAAGGCCACAGACTGGTATCATGGCCTGTTAGGAACTGGGTCACACAGCAGGAGGTGAGTGGCAGGCAAGAAAGCAAAGCCTCAATCTGATTTACAGCCACTCCCCATCACTCACATTATAGCCTGAGCTCCACATCCTGTCGATCAGCAGAGGCAGTAGATACTTATGGGAGTGTGAACCTTATTGTGAACTGAGCATGCAAGGGATCTAGATTGCAGTCTCCTTATGAGAATTTAATGCCTGATGATCTGAGGTGGAGCTTAGGCAGTCATGCTAGTGCTGGGGAGTGACTCCAAATACAGATTAACATTAGCAGTGAGGTTTGCCTGCTCAGAGACCATAATAAATCAATTGTTTGCAGACTCATATCAAAACCCTATCAGTGAGTGGCAAGTGAGTTGATGTACTTCAATTGTACAGTTGCATCTCGTGACAGGTTTTAAGTCAGAATCCAACACTTATTTTATTCTGCGCATGGCCTGCTTATTATTTTATTTATCACTTCTGTCCACTCCTCTTTCCCACACTGAGCACTTGTCTCAGTCACAGTTTTGGTAAGTCCACAAACTAACCCTAGCCAAAATGAGTAAAAAATAAACATCACTGGAGAGCTTCTTTAAAAAGAGGGAAAGACCCAACGATGAGACAGCAGAAGACTCTGACTACTAACAAAAAAAAAAAAGCTGCATTTAAAAGAAAATGCCAAGAGTCCTACCTAAAAATTATGGATTTATTGCAACAGGTGATTCACATTCTCCAAGCTCACTTTATATAATATGTGGTAACTGGCTATCCAACAAAGCTGTGAAACTTTCAAAACTGCTTCGCCACATAGAGACGAAGCACCCTGCATTAAAAGACAAACCTTTGGAGTTTTTTGAAAGATGCAATGTGAACACAAAGAACAAAAGCAACTGTCAAAGGCAATCACTTCATCAAATGTGTCTGCACTGAAAGCATCATTCTTAGTGGCTTACCACATTGCTAAAAATGAAGCCCTTTACTATTGGTGTAGAGTTGATCCTGCCTACTGCTAAGGACATTTGTTATGAACTTTTAGGAGAGGCTGCAGTTCAAAGGGTGGCATGTGTTCCTCTTTTAGCTAGTACCATACCTAGATTAATTGATGAAACAGCAAAGGGTATTGAGGGACAATTGTTACAGAAAATTAATAAGTCACTGTGTTACACAATCCAGGTTGACAACTCTACCAATGTTGACAACAAGGCAACAATGCTTATTTTTGTGAGGTATATTTTTCAGGAGGATGTATGTGAAGATATGTTATGCCACTTTTGTTGCCAATCAATACCACACCTGCAGAGCTATTTAAGTCTTTGAATGATTACATATCAGGAAAACTGAATTGGTCATTTTGTGTGGGTATATGCACAGATGGAGCAGCTGCCATGACTAGATGGCTTTCTGGTTTCATGCAACGGGTCAAAGAGGTCGCTTCTAAATGTGAGTCTATGCACTTTGTCATTCATAAAAAAATGCTGGCTCCCCGAAAATGTCACCTAAACTAAACAACATTTTGCAGGATATAATTAAAATTATCAACTACATTAAAGTACATGCCCCTTACTCACATCTGTTCTCACAGCTCTGTGAGGAGGTGGACACTGATCACACATCTTCTCTTATACACAAAAGTGAGATGGCTTTCTAAAGGTAGAATTGAGTTATGAGAGCCACTCCAGAAATTTCTTTTAGAAAAACAGCCAGCACATTTCAGTGGCACAGAATGGGTCACAAAACTTGCTTACTTGTGCGACATATTCAACCTGCTCAATCTATCAGGAGAGGCACAATTGTTACAGAAAATTAACAGAAGAGAACAACAACTGTGTTCAAATTGGCAGATAAAGTGGCTACATTTAAAGCCAAACTGGAATTATGGTGGTAGCAAGTGAACATTGGGATTTTTGACATGTTTCAAGCATTAGCAGAGATTTTTAAAAGAGACTGAGCCAGGGCCTTCTTTCTCCCAGCTGGAGCATGATCACATATCTCAGCTTTCAAAAGAGTTTGAGCATTAATTCCCAACCACAAAAGACTCCCAAACTGGGAAAAATGGATCTGCAACCCATTTGTGAATAAGTCAGGTGAATCAACTTTGTCCATGCTAGAAGAGGATCAGCTGTTTGCGACTGCAACCATACGTTCTTGATTAAAGTCAAGGCAGAATATTCTGAGATTGCCACAAAAGCACTGAAAAGTCTGCTTCCATTTCCAACATTCTATCTTTGTAAAGCAGGGTTTTCTACAGTGACAAGCAACCAAAACAAGATTACGGAGTAGACGGGACATAAGCAACACACTTCGGGTGCGGGTGTCTTTTTCTCCCATCATCCCCAGATGGGACCACCTAGTTTCAGGAATACAAGCTCAGGACTCCTTCTGCATTATGGTAAGTTGTATAATTATTTCATTATATATTACAATGTAATAATAATGGAAATAAAGTGTACAATAAATGTTATGTGCTTGAATCATTCTAAAACTGTCCTTTCCACTCCCACCCCCAGTCCATGAAAAATTATCTTCCACAAACAGGCTCCTGATGCCAAACAGGTTGGCAACCACTAATATAGTTGATAAGGAACTTGTATCCCAAATATATAAAGAATACTTAAAACTAAATAATAAAAGACAAAAACCCAAGTTTAAAATGATCAAACAATTTGAAGAGATGTTTCTCCAAAAGAGATACATTAATGGTCAACAAGCACATGAAAAGATATTTGACATCATTTTCCAATGAGATATGCAAATCAAAACTACAAGACATTACTTCACATTCACTAGAATGGCAGCAATAAAAAAGATAATAACAAATGTTAGCAAGGATGTAGAAAACGTATAACCCTCATATGTTGCTAGTGGGGATATAAAATAATGCAGATGCTGTGAAAAACAGTTCATCTAGTTCTCAAAAAGTTGAACATAGAGTTTAACTTGATCCACAAGGCCATATGGTTCAGCAATTTCACTCCTAGATATATACCAAAGAGAAATGAAAACATAGTCCACACAAAAACTTGTACATGAATATTCATAAAAGCATTATTTATAATAGCCAAAAAGTAGGAAAAAACCCAAATGGTCATTGACTCATAAATGCTAATAAAAAAATGTAGTATATCCGTACAATGGACTATTATCTGGCAATAAAAAGGAAGGAAGTACTGATACATGCTACAACATGCATAGACCTTGAAAACATTATGCTAAGTGGAAAAAAGTAACCAAAGACCACAAATTATATTATGTCAAGAAGATGCAAATCAATACAGAGTAGGAGTTGATTAGTGATGGCTTAGGGCTGGGATGAGGGAGAATGGACAGTAATAGCTAACAAGTTCTTTTAGGGGAGATGAGGATGTTCTATAATGAGATTTGATGATTGCGCAACTCTGTGAATATACATTGAATTGTACACTTACCATTGGTGAATTATATAGAATGCAAATTTGTATCAACAAAGTTGCTACAAAATTAGTCTCAAAAGTAAAATTATTTATAAGAGAAAATATATCTTTGGGGTTTTTTTGTTTTGTTTTGTTTTTTGTTTTGTTTTGAGTCAGAGTATCACTCTGTTGCCCAAGCTGGAGTGCTGTGGCACACTCATAGCTACCAGCCTGGACCTGCAGAGCTCAGATGATCCTTCTGCCCAACTTTTCAAGTAGCTGGAACTATAGACATGTACCAACATGCCCAGCTAATTTTTTTATTTGTTGTAGAGATGATGTCTGGCTAAGTTGCCCAGGCTGATCTTGAGCCCCTGGGCTCAGGCAGTCTTCTCACCTTGGCCTCCCAAAGTGCTGGGAATATAGGCATGAGCCACAACTCCTGGCCATCTGTGTGTTTTAAAGGAAAAAAATGTACCTTCTTTATTTGTTACCTAAACATTAAAAATAATATAAACAAGGGCCAGGTGTGGTGGCTCAGTTTGTAATCCCAGCACTTTGGGAGGCTGGGGTGAGAGGATTGCCTGAGCTCTGGAGTTTGAGATCAGCCTGGGCAACTTGGTGAGACCTTGTCTCTATAATAAGTCACAAGAAAATAAAAAATAACATAAACAGAATACAGTTTCTTAATGTATATATATTCATGTATTCAATACTTTTTTTCAGCTGCATCTGTTTCTAATGTCATGCATACTGGACTGAATCATGTTTTCCAAAAATTCATGTCTATCCAGAGCCTGTAAAGTGACCTTATCTGAAAATGAGGTCTTTGTGGATCTAATACAGTTAATATGAGGTCATAAGGGATCAATTCAATATTACTAATGTCTTTATAAGAGAGAAAGTGGACACAGAGATACAAGCACACAGGGGATATTATTTAAAGATGGAGACAGAGATTAGAGTAATGAATCTACAAGCTCAGGAAAACCAAAGATTGCCAGCAACCACTAGAAGTTCGAAGAGAGCAGGCAGAATTCTTCTCTAGAGCTTTCAGAGGGAAAATGGTTCTGCCAGCACCTTGATTTTGAACTTCTAGCCTTCAGATCTACAAGAAAACAAATTTCTGGGTGTTTTTAAAGTCATACAGTTTGTGGCAATTTGCTACAGCAGCCCCAGAAAACTAACACATTGAGTTACTGGTAATTTTTAATAAATTTCTTTTTATGACCACTTATGTACCTAACCCTGAATTGTACCCCACATCCCTAAAATTAAAAAAAAAATTAATCTAAGAAAAGATTTTTGAAAAAGTGGAAGGCAAGTCGGGAAGATGGCGGCTGAGCCAGTTGGACTATGCAAGTCCCTGTGTGAGCGAGTGAGTGTATGGAAAATTTTGTGTAGGTGCTGGTGAGCAAGTGGGCATGTGAGTGGCTGACTGAGTGAGGGCTAGGGAGTTAGCGGCCAGGGCTCTCTTGGTGCAGTGGCTGGTGCCACAGCGACTGGGCTTAGACCCTAGTGATTCCTGTGATGCAGAAGGAGAGCACCATTTTCTTTTTCTTTTTTTTCTTTTTTTTTTTTAATCAACAAACCCTCCCTGGGAAGAAAATGCTGGGAAAGACTGTCTAGATGGGGCTTGTGAGTGGGTGGCCAGGCACCTGGTGCAACAGCTGGTGCTGCAGTTTCTCTACTTCATCCCTGGCTCTACCCAGGTCACAGAAATGGAGTGCCATTGTGTTTTTTTTTAATGGACAGAAGTTATCCTTTGAAAAAGCAGTGGGGAGAAACTATTGCCCCAGGCTCTTCCTCATAATTGAAGCAGGAGAGAGACTGCCAACTCCTGGCTTTGCCTCACCACTTCAGCACCTGGAAGGGCTCTGGCAGGGGCTACAGAGGGAGTCCAGAGGCAAGTTCCCACAAAAGAGGACAAGAGAGGTACCCCACCACCAATCTGAAGGCAGGGCAAGACAGTGCTCCAACTTGCTCACCATGGAGCAACAAACCAGATCTCTGTGACTGGCAGATCAACTACTCAGGGATTGATTGTGGCCCAGAGGGAATATCCTGAGAACACAAACTTCAGAGGAACCTGACGAGTGCTGAGTTCCAGGTGCCCCACCCCCTACCCTGATCCAGCCATGGGACAAAGGGTGTGGCCAGAAAAGGATGAGGAAGAACTCCAAAGAGATCAGTGGTGAGTCTAGGTCTGACCCAAACTCCCTCTTCCCAAGCAATCCTCTGAATGTCAGACCCACACAGTTGGGCCACAACCTAAGCAGAGCCTGGACATCAGTCATAATAGGAGAACTACATTCCAGGATAGGCCTGGCTGGGACACCCCCGGTGAGACTACATACCTGGGGAAGAGACAACCCTGAACCTTCCCATGGGAAAAGATCTCCCTGACCATATGAGAGTGGGAGGGGAGGACTGCAGCCCCACCCACCTCTACTACCCCTCCTCCTTCCCTGCTTTGTTCCCTAAGAAGAGAGTGAAAGAGGTGGCTCTGCAGGAGAGACCTGGTTAGAGGAACAATTACAGAGCTTGCAACAAGAGGATAGGGTTTTAGTTTGTTTTGGTTTAATTTTCAATTATTTTTTAATTTAAAAAAATTTTTGGACAGTTAGTTCATCTATTTTTTAAATATTTTCCCTTTGTGCATGAAAGTGTATGTAAGGGTTTGGACTGTATTTCCCCGCCCTCTCCCCACCAATTTTTTTTCTTTTCTTTTTCTGTTTCTTTCTTCTTTTACTTGTTTTCTATTTATGTGTATATGTGAATGATTGAGTGTTTATCTTTCAACTTTGTTATTGCTGTTGCTTTTTGCTCCTTTGTCCTTTTGGGTTTTTTTATATTCTTTTTTATAGTTTAAGGTAAGTGTCAATATATGTGAGGGTTCAACCTGAATCCCCTTTTTTTTTATTTTCCTCCAGTTTTTCTGTTTTCCTTCTCTATATTCTTTGTGCTAGGTGTGTGTGTGTGTGTTTAGTTTTCTTGGTTTTTTAGTTGTTGTTGTTTGTTTTGTTTCATTTTGTTAATACTCCAGTTTGTTTTGGGGTGTGTTTATGTGTTCAAGTACTTTTGCATTGGTTTCAGCTTTGCATTCTCATATAGAGTGGTGGTGGGGAGTGGGTCTCAGGGAACGCATACCACATAATTTGCAAGTAGTTTCTGATTCAAGTGCCCCATACCCTACTTTATTCGAATTTCAAAAACTACATGAGACAGCAAAGCTTCCTAATCACCATCCTATTTCAAAATAGAACAAGTCCAGAGCCTGGATCAGGGAAGAATAGAGGACTGAGCAAACATCAGAAGGGAAAGTGGCTCCCACTGACACTGAATAACAAAACTAAAGAGAAAAAAAAGAGATATGTCACAAATGAGGAAAAACCAAAGGAAGACCTCAGGCAATTTCAAGTGTACCAAAGACAAAAATTATGAAAAATCAGACCTTGGTGCTCAAACAATGGAAGTCACCAAGACTGGCCCCAAAATATGACAGGGATTAGAGAATGGATGGAAAGAGTGAATAGGACTCAAGAAAGACAAGATACAACACTGAAAGAACTTGTAACAGAGATTTTGGCAATAAAAAATTTCATCCAGGAAATAAATAACAAGATGATAAGCATGGAAATCAGAATTAATATAGCTGAAGAGAGAATCTCAGAACTTGAAGACCAAACATGAAATTAACCCGATTGTAAAAAACATAAAAAGAAGACTCAGAAGAAAGAACAAAGCTTACAAGAGATGTGTGATTGTATCAAGAGGCCAAACCTATGCCTGATGGGCATCCCAGAAGAACAAAGGGAAATGAATAACAACTTGGAGCAAGTATTCCAGGAGGTAATCCAAGAAAACTTTCCCCATATACCAGAGATGTGGTCAGCCAAGCACAAGAAATACAGAGAACCCCCACAAGACATCAAATGAGAAGACCACTAGAAACATAGTAATTCACCTACACAAAGTAGGCACAAAAGAAAAAACCTTAAAGGCAGCAAGAGAGAAAGGTCAGACTAGCTACCAGGGAAAACCAATCAGAATAGCAGCAGAACTATTGGCAGAAGCACTACAAGCAAGAAGGGGCTGGAGCCCTATACTCAAAGCCTTCAAAGAAAAACAATTTCAACCAAGAATTTCCTATCCAGCCAAGCTTACCTTCATCAGTGATGGAGAATTAAAATCCTTCCTAGACATCCAATCCCTAAGAGATTATGAAGCTCCAGACCAGGAGACACTTAAAAAGGTATTAGGCACAGAAGAAAGAAAAAAAAGAATGACCACACAATTCCCAAGAGAACAGCAGAGCACAGATTCAACAGAGAATACAATGCAACAAGAAACTTGAAAACACACAAATACATTAACCCCAAAGCCAAAAGAAAACAAGCAAAGAAAAAACTTTATAAGAAACTAATAACAGGGAGAACAATCACATTTCAATAATAAGCCTGAATGTGAATGGACTAAATGCACCACTGAAAAGACACAGAATGTCAAACTGAATAAGAAACCATGGCCCAATTATTTGCTGCATCCTGGAGACTCATTGCACCAAAAGGGATACACAAAGTTAAAGGATAGAAAATGAGTTTCCAGGCAAATGAATCACAAAATAAGCCAGAAGTCTCAATCTTAATATCAGACAAAACAAACTTTAAGCTATCAAAAATTTTAAAAGATAAAAAAGGACACTGCATAATGATAAAAGTTTCAATCCATCAACAAGAAATATCTGTCCTAAACATATATGCACCCAACATAGGAGCAACAGCATTTACAAAGCAAAATAAACTTAAAAAGATATTGACTCTAACACTATTAAGCAGGGTACTTGAC
>CAUYQG010028780.1:0-20213 GCA_963574415.1 Tarsius wallacei
GCCTGTAGTTCCAGCTACTTGGAAGGCTGAGGCGGAAGGATCGCCGGAGCCCAACAGGTCGAGGCTGCGGTGGCCGGGAGTGGCCACTGCACTCCAGTCTGGGCGACAGAGTGAGACTCCAACTCAAAAAAAAAAAAAAAAGGAATACAGATGGTCTCAGATGAGGTCTCAGACAAAAACATGTTACTGGAAACTGAATGAAAGGCCATCTTTGTTTTAAAGTAGCAGGGAGCTTACCTGAACTGTGTTTGTGTCCTAGAGCTTTGCAGAAGGCAGAAGCTGGGAATGCTGAGCTAGGATATTGGTGGAAGAAGTCTCTAAGCAAAGTGTTGAGCGTGCTGAATGATTTCTCTTCACAGCTTATAGTAAAATGTGAGAGGAGAGGGACAAATTAAAGATGGACTTTGTGATTCCAAGGGGAGCAGGACTGAAAGATTTGGAAAACGTGCAGCCTGGCTGTATTAAGAATGAAAACGTGTGTTTGGGAGAAAAAAACCAAGGGTGTAGCCAAGTGATATTCTTGATACTCACTTCCTGACGGTATTTTGGAGAGCTTTGGGACTACTGTGCCCATGACAGGCTAAGAAGACCAGGTTTTGAGTGCAGGTGGTTTTAAGGGAGGGGGCCAAGGCATCTCTGGAACCTCAGGGCTCAATGCCCAGGGTTGCCCCAAGTGTCTGCCCCATGCCTTCCAGCACAGATCTCTTAGGCCACCCCAGCTGTGGCTCAGTCAGGCCCAGGTGTGGCTTGGGCCACAGCTTTGGAGGGCACAAGTGATAAATCTTGGCAGGTTGTCATGGTGCTGACTCTGCAGGCAGGCGGTGCAAAGGGCCTGAGACGGTTGTTCAACAGTGTCGGTCCACATATCTACAAAGCATCACTGGGTGAGGGATAAAAATACTGGCCCCAGCCCAGGCATGGTGGCTCACACCTGAAATCCCAACACTTTTGGAAACTGAAGGGAAAGAATTGCTTGAGGCCAAGAATTCAAGACCAGCCTGGGCACATACCAGGACCCAATTTCTACCCAAACCAAAATTAGCTGACCAAGGTGACACCTATAGCCTCAGGTACACAGGAGGCTGAGGTAGGATGATCTTGGGACCAGGAGGTCAAGTCTTCAGGGAGCTGTGATGGTGCTACTACATTCCTGTCTAGGTAACACAATGAGTCTCTCTCTCTCTCTCAAGAAAAATACTGGCTCCAGGTCCCTATGCAGAGCCTACTGAATCAGCATTTCTGACATGATACATGGAATATGCATCTTAACATGTCCCACTATGACTCAGATACATCGTCCAGTTTAAGAGCCTTGCATGTGGATGCAAGAATTCCCTCTTCTCTGTCCCCTCATGGGTGACACCCCCATCCCCCAACACCCAGGACTTGAATGGACTCCAGCCCCATACAATTGCATGGCCCTAAGGTGCCTGTCCTTTTTGAGTCTAAGAGATTTAACTCTCAGCTGTAAGATGGGTCATGGTATGTGTTTATCACCTCCTCATCCTCATGGTCACCCAAGACTGGGCTGCAGCTCCCTGGGAGTGAGGACCACAGCAAGGGCCTCCCTAGGGCCTCAACACTGAGCACTGTGCTCTTGTAAGGAAGCCAGACCGATCCGTGGGGGTGGATTTTGAGAGAGGAGCCCCTGCCTGACACTTGAAAACAGCACAGCATGATCCAGAAAGACAAGCTTGCCTTTCATGCCTTCCTCAAATGACTGCTGAGCACCTTCTCAGAATATTGCACCAAAGAAGACAGGTGGAGAACGGGACACCGCACTGCAGAGCCACAGAGGAAGTGATTTCAGACACAGCTTTGCCATGTAGCCAGTATCAATTATTACTATTAATAACTGAGTGGGATAGTGTGAGACGAGAACCCTCGTTACTGTTTACTTAGCACTTAATAAATGTCAGTTGCAGAGCTAAGCTCTTCATGTACTTTATGTCATTTAATCCTCCCAACAGCGCTGGGAGGTAGGAATCTTTTAATTTCTGATTTCCAGATGAAGAGATTGAGGCTCAGAGGGTTTTAATAAACTGGTCAGAATCACCCTGGTGAAAGATGCTGGTATTCGTATCTGTAACCATTAGCATGGGATGGCCACCCGTGGAATGTGGGATGGTGCTGGTGATTTTCAGCCAAAAACTATTAATTTTTTTGCCCTAAAAAAGTGTACATCATGTGCATGGCACAGACAGTCATTTCAGAAAGTGTGGCATTTGGTTTTGCAGCACAAGGCAAAAATTTTAAATCAGATTAAGAAGTACAGTTGCTATGGTATCCGAAGAGTACACTTTCATGCAAAGCAATTTAATAGATGTGAAAATGTGTACCTTCGCACAGAACACTATATTTTAGAGATGAAGCTCCCCCAGCAGCAGTGGGCTAACAGACAGGCCCCACTTTGGAGGCTGGCTCTCACCCGCTGTCTTTCCCTGCCTCCTGCCAGGGGAGGCCTGGGTGTCAGTGGGAACGCCTGCCCGGGGCAGGCTCTGGCTGCTTCCCAAGGGGAAGGAAGAGAAGAAACTCTGCCCAAGGCTGTTTGCCTTGTGTCTTAAAACTGGGTCTCAACCCAGCTAGGCAGCTTCCCTCAGGGTACCCACTCTCTCACCCAGTTCTGCCCGGCTCTGCCTCCTCAGTTGCTCACAGAGCCCATGAGAAGGACTTCCTACGCTCTGTGCCCTGCTGTCTTCTGGATGCCCAGGGATGCAGTCTCACCAGGCATTCAGGGCCCCCACTGAGTACCTGGGGGGATTTCATCTGTACCTGGAGTTGGCAGCATTCAGAGAAGCCTTGCACAGTTTATTTGTACCCTGAGTCTCAGTTTCCTTCTCTATGAAATGGGCCCAACAGTTGATCTACTTTTAGGATGGTTAGCAGTCAGGATGCAGTGCATGGCGTATTTGCTGAGTTATATGGCTTGGACTTTTTCTCTGCTCCACCTGCCTCCTCACTTCGCCCCAATGTCACCGGCTCCCTCATTACTACATAAATGCACGGGGCACGAGTCTTCCGTGGAGACCTTATCCCAGCTTGTCCTCTTTCCAGAGCACTCTTCCACCAACGTTCACATGCCCATACCCTCTCCTCCATCTTCTGAAAGAGGCTTTGCCCACTCGTCAAAGCAATGTCAACCCAGTGCCCCCTGCACCCACCACCCACCATGCTCTCTACCCTACTTTGTCCTTCCTGCAACTTGTCCATCTCTGCCTAGTGCGGCCATTGATCATTGATCACGTCTATTGCACACTGTTGACTCTACACTGGAATGGTGGCCTAAGATACAGGCCTCTTAGCTTTGCTTGCAGATGTATCTTAAGTGTCCAGAACACAGCAGACACTTGAGAAATACCTGAAGGGATGTTTAGCATTTTTAATACATTACATTTCCCAGCAGCCCAGATATGAATCTTGTTTGAAACTGTCTCATGTAGGAAGAAGACAGGTCTACTTCACTCTCACCTTCATGACAAGGCCCTCTCTCCCCACCAGCACCACTGCTTTCCTGCTTGAGTGCATCACCTGGGATTTCTTTCTGTGCATTGTGTGTATTTTCATTATTCATTTGGTTTTTTGTTGTAAATTCCCATGAAACTGAGCTCCAAGAGGACAGGGAAATCTCTCAGGTTTTGTCTTAGTCTATTTGGGCTGCTATAATAGGACACCATATACTGGGATGCTCATAAGCAACAGAAAAGTAATTCTCACGGTTCAGGGGAACTGGGAAGTCCAAGATCAAGATTCTGGCAGGTTTGGTGTCTGGTGAGGTTCCCTTCCTGGCTCATAGACAACTGTTTTCTCCTTGTGTTCTCCTGTGGTGGAATGGATGAGGGAACCTCTTTATACAGCCTCTATATACAGCCCATGAGGACTCCACCCTCATTACCCAATAACCTCTCAAAGTATCCACCTGCTGAAACCATCCCATCAGGGGTTAGGATCTCAACATAGGAGTCTTGTAGAAATATAAGCAATCAGTCCAAAGCAGGTTGGTTCATTTTATCTTCAGCACCTAGAACAAGGCCCAGAACATGCTAGGATCACAGTAAGTACTTGCTGAAGGAATGAGTAGATAACTGAACACATGAGTCACCCTGTGGCTTTCCCAAAGCATCCATGACCTTAGGGGACAGCGAGTTCAGAGGTGGGGAGCTCTCTGGAAGCTGAGGGTCAAATTCAAGTTATATAACTTTCTCACCACTACTGATTGTTGGCAAAGAGTTGCTCTGACTTGTGAGAACCTGGAGTCACAGTGAGTTTTTCAAAGACAAACCTAAGACCTCACTTTACTGCTGAGCTTTCAGATAAATAAAATCTACCCACATGGTAAGAGGTAACTTCAGCATCGGCTTTTCCAAGTTATCTTGGTATCTGAGGAGATAGAAAAATAGTAATTACTTGTTAGTTCATTAGTTGTGATGAGCTGGGTGCTACGCTATGTATTTTCTGTGTCATAACTTATAAAATTCATAAAACAACCGCACTTGATTGATAGATGAGAATAATGAGGCTCAGAGAAATGAAATCACTTACCCCATAGGTGGGTCAGTTGGTGAGAAAGTTGTGACCTAATATTTATCTTTTCTGAAATCGTATATTCTTGATGTCACGTGTACCAAGCAGCCCCTGACAGATTTAACCCTCTTGGGTGTTCTGGAACCAAGACCTGAGTCTTTCTTTTGAGTATCCTGGTTGTCTGACCTATGCAACCAACAGAGCTGATTAACTGGACTGTGTGCATAGACACACGTGCCAGGTTGTCTACCGAACATGCCATTGCAAGACCTGGGGCCAACATTCAGGCCAACAGAGAGCAGCAAAGGAGCAAATAGGAAGGTGTGTGCAGCTGTTGCGTTTATTATTCCAGAAAGATGCTTACCTTTCAGCTGCATGTTCTGTCAATCCCAATGTTTCCTCCCGTGAAGTCTTTGAATAAGCTATTCTCTTGAGAAGGCATGTCCACTCCTCTTTTTTTTTTTTGAGTTGGAGTCTCACGCCGTTGTCCAGGTTGGAATGCAGTGGCATGCTCATGACCCCCCCAGTGTCGACCTACTGGGCTCCGGCAATCCTTCCGCTTCAGCCTTCCAAGTAGCTGGTACTACAGGCGGGTGCTACTATGCCTGGCTAATTTTTGATATATTGTAGACATGCTGTCTCGCCAAGATGCCCAGGCTGGTCTCGAACCTGTGGGCTCAGGCAATACACTTGCCTCGGCCTCCCAAAGTGCTGGGATTACAGGCTGAGCCCAGCCTCCTCTTTTCTTCATCTGGTTCCTGGCTACTGATTCTTCCTCAAATCTCACCTCAAATGCCACTTCCTCCAAGGAACTGTCCCTGACCTTCCAGACTGCCTCAAGTCCCATGAGCTCTGTGCCTCTCTTCTTGGTAGCTCTTCACAGCCACTATGCTTTTGTGCCTCTTAGATTCATATCTTTATTTCCCACCCAGATCATCCATGAGAGTTGTTTTTCTTCACCATTTCATCTGCATCTCCTTGCAGAGTTGTGGGTGTAGCAGGCACCTATGACTAAATTTTAATACATGCAAAGATGAATGAATGAAAGGAAAGATGAATGTGAGTTGGGGATAGATTACAAAGTGTCTCTGTGGGTCTGTGGAGTTCATGGATGCAAAGGATCTTACATCTTGCCAATATCAATCTGAATGCTGACAAACAGCATGGAGGAAAGTGCTCACTATAGTTGAATCCCTGTGCAGTGGTGTCCTGAGGGAGTTCCTTGGGGTGTTGCCCACAGGAGTGGCCTTGTTATATGTGCTCAGTTTATGTCCCTTCTTCCCTTCCCACAAGCCTTGCCTGACAATCGGGTTAGATGCCAGTCTGGCCACAAGCTCCTGGTGCATTTGAGGGTTGCTGGGGGCTCCTGGGGAAGATGAACTTCATCCAGACACACTGGGGATGGGAGGCCCCCTTCATCCTGCACAGCTGAGATGGGCACGCCAACTCCTCCCACTGTTCTGGGAAAGTTGGCACCCAATGATGCTGACAAGTTGGACAGAATTCAGAAGGAACAACTGCCACATGCTTTCTCGGGAGTTCTGGCTGTCACTATGGGAAGCGTCACAACTCCAGCTGAAGACAAGAAAACATAATTAAAATAGAGTCCCTGTCCCTCCATACATTAGAAGTGTTTAATTTTAGTCTATGTGACAGCCTGTGGTAGGAGAAGACCATGATGAAGTCAGGTTGCACAGGGTCAGTCAGCACTTACATTCCTGGTGAGGCCTCATCTCTAGACAGAAAGACTGCCTGGCTTCTGCTTCCAGAGCTCAGGAACCTTGTCTTGGTCCAGAGTGATGTCTGTCATGGACTAGATACCAGATGGCATCTGCCACTCATGGTCTCACATGCCTTAAAGAAGAAAAACATCTTTGAAGGATTCAGTTCCAAATATTCACAGCATTGGGACAGGAGAGTAATAAACAAAAAGAAGGATCATCTCCTGAGCACCTGCTCTGGGACAATTAGTTGATACTTATTATCCCACTTAATTGCTATTGCAGCAACTCAGAGAGACATTTTCTACTGTTCCCCCTGCCCAGTTGTGTAGGTAAGAAAAGTGAGTTTCAAAGCAGTGCTATTCCTAGCCCAGGGACACCAATCTCAGACATTGAAGTGCAAAACCACAAGGGTCATTGGGATGATGGACAGTATCAGAATCATGGCGGGTGTTCAGATGAAGAGTAAAGAGGTACTCTCTAGTGAGAGCAGTAGGCAGTCCCAAGGCAGCCTGCCATCAGAGAAGAACACAGTGGAGCAAAAGTGCAAGACTTGTGACTGAGTGGAGCCAAGTTTCTCTGGGGCCAGGATGTGTGTAGGAGAGCTGTGGGTAATGAATGGCCTTTTCAACAAGGTCAGACCTGCCTTTCCTACCACCCACTGCCATGGCACTGGGACTTTCATTCTAAGCTCTTGCTGCTGTTGAGATCATGCATTGATTTAAGTGATTAAATCTAGTCAGCTATCTAGATTAAGCAACTAGATTAAGCCATCTAGTCAGCTTATGCCAGAGATAGAGGGATGGGTGGACAGATGGATGGATGGCTGAATAGATGGCTGACTGGCTGGCTGGCTGGCTGGATGATGGATGGATAGATGAATGGGTAAATGAATGGATGAATAAATGGATGGATAGATGACTGAATGGACAGACGGATGGATGGCTAAATGGATGGATGGATGAATGGATGGATGGATGATGAATGGATGGATGGATGGATAAACAGATGAAAAGATGAATAAATGGATGGATGATGTACAAATGGACAGACATCAAGGGTAAGGGCAGTTTATGGGTAATCTTGAAGGCTAGGGTAATCAGGGAGGGCTTTAGGAGTCTGCGGATTTTGGACTGTGCTCTGGTATAGGTTGGGTTTGGAAGACCAGTAAAAAATCCAAGATGGCAGAAGTTAAACTTTAGTATAATAGGAAATGTAATGGATGTTTTATTTTTTCCTTTGTTGCAAGTCAGCAAGTATTTCAATGCCTAATTCTTCTCCTCCTGTCCTATTATCATTCAATCACTAATTCCTGCCAAGTCTGACTATGCCTTGAATGACACCATTTTTTTAATGGTTGTCCAAGTCGCCAACACATGGCTCCTAACAGGCCTCTCTTGTGTGCTCTCACTCCCCTCCAATGTGTCTACAAGGCAGCCAACACAAACTTCCTAAGATGCAGATTTGTGTGGTGGTTCCCATGCTCCTCTGAATCGTAGCTATCAGTTGGAGTCTCTTTTGTAGGCAGGTCTCCCATGACTTTTGTTGGGCATTCTCAAAGCATTGGGTTTTCCCGTCATAATGTTCATCATATAGTGTGATGTAGTTTAAATTATTTGTTTTTTTTCTGCTTAATTCTAAAGTTCATGGAGGTCTGTCCACCACTGTATTCCTGATAATGTGCTCAGCTCTTATAGGAAATTGAGAAATAGGCATTGAATTAATAACTATTGGTGAAAGAGATGCCATGCTCCCATGGAGCAATCAGGTTGTTTAATGAAGTGTCTAGCCTGGATACCAGATCCAAAATTCCTGGTTCAAACCCTGGGTTCTCCACTTATTAGCTGTATAATTTGGAGCAAGTTCTTTGGTTTATCAAATTTAAGTTTTCTCTTTATACAAGGGGGTGCTAATAACAGCACTGACTTCAGAGGCTGACGTGACAAGAGAATGTAAAACCATGTCTAGTATAAGAAACCTCTGGATAGACATCAGGTGTGACTGTCAGTCCAAGGGAAGAATGAACAGGGAAGAGAAATAGCTTGTGATTCAGATCAAAGCTGGAGTTACTGACTGTGCTTTAAATTTTCTGAAATTAATTTGCGTGTGAAATTGTATTTTCTGAGTGAATGCACGTGTAATGTGTGGTGATGTTTGGTCTATCCAATGTGCTATTTATTTTATATGTGTGCCTTTAATCAAGATTAGAAAAGAGTCTAAGCGAAAAAAACTGTTGTAAAATAAATGACTCTCTGGTAAAAGTTAACTGTTCCCATTTGGTAGGGAGTGAGAAAATTGGAGTTTTGACAGGGCTCCAGTTGGCAGAAAGAGGGGTTCTTTGTGTATATTGGGTACTTGGGGGTAAAAGCCAAGGGTGGTGTGAGACTTGTGAGCTTCACTGATATGAAACTATGTAACTTTGGGTAAATTCCCTAGTCTCTCTGGGCCTCAGTTTCTTCATCTGTAGAATGTGAATACTGACTGTATTGATCTCATGAGGCTGTTGTAGGATAAAATGGAAGAAGAATTTAGAGTTTAGAACAGCATGTGGCACATAGTACAAGCTTAGACATCATTTTTACTGTTGTCATTGCTCTTTGTAATCTCAAAGTCTTCTGATTTGTTCAAGGCTAAAATCACTTTTTGTGTGCGTGTCTAAGAATTCAGGGTTCTAGGGTCAAAGAAAACTTCTTAATTCAACATTTCCATTTATCAGCTCTCTGTTCTTACTGTCTATAGGTCAGTTCTATCAAGTACATTGGGAAGTTAAATTTTAAGATCTAAGTATATGTATTTCTTTGTGAATATTGTTTTTGACACTAGATAGAGGTTGAACTTCAGTTACTTTTAAAAAAAATATGAAGGTATTCTCTGGCAAAAGGCAGAAGAACAGCAGGGAAAACAGCTGCAAAAAGAGTCAGGATTTCTTTTTTTAATGCATGAGACAGGACTCAAGATGGACATTAGCAAAAGAAAGAAATTAATGGAAAATGACAACGTGACAACTGACAAGACTGCTCCTGGTGGAGGAACTGAGGGAGGCTCTTGCAGTCACTGCAGCTGCAATCAGGGAGAGGCAGCATGGGGAAGCTGTCCAGAGCATCACGGTGTCCTAACAGCATACCATGTGTGCACAGAGCGGCCAACTGTGGGGTGGTGAGTGATGCTCACACAGGAGAAGTTCACAAGACACAAGATCTCCAAATCAAGGATGAAAATACAGCAGGAACACAAGCCAATTAAAACCACCCACAGAGGCCGATCTGCCTTCCAAGAACTCTTACTTGCAGGAGTCAAGTGATCACTGGGCTCTGTTATTACCCCCATTTTGCAGGTGAAAACACGGAAGTTCTGAAGGCATAAATGACCTGCTTTAACTCACATTCGCTCAAGAGTGGTCAAGTCAGGACTCAAATCAGAGCCTGTGCTCTGAGGCACCTTGTTTGATGAACTTGAAGGCCTTAGATTCAAGCATTTTGCTGCTTGCAAACTAGCCCTGTTTCTTATGAGTTGGCAGCTCCACTTCTTCGTATCTACTCAAGAGAAACACAAGCATATGTCTATACAAAGACTTGCTCACACACTTACAATAGCCCAAAACTGGAAACAACCCAAGTGCCTATCAACTGGTGAATGGGTGGACAAAATGTGCTATATCTTTAAAATGGAATACAATTCTGTCTGAAAAAGGAGTGAAGCGTTGACACATGCTACAGCATGGATGAACTTTGAAAACCTCAGGCTAAGGGAAAGAAGCCAGACACAAAAGGCCACTGTATTCATGTGTTTTGCATTGGTATAAGATTATCTGAGGCTGGGTCATTTATAAATAAATGAGGTTTATTTGACTTACAGTTCTGCATGGTGCTAGCATCTTCTGGGCTTCTGGTGAGACCTCAGGAAATATAAAATCATGGAGGAAGGTGAAGCAGGAGCAGTCATATCACATGGCGAGAGCAGAAGCGAGAGAGAGAAGGAGGCACCAGGCTCTTGTAAACACTTAACTCTCTTGTGAAGGGGGCACCAAGTCGTACATGAAGGATCCGCCCCTTGATGCAATCACCTCCCATCAGGACCCACCTCCGACAGTGGGGATCCCTTCTCAGCCTGAAACTTGGAAAGGACAACATTCAAACTATATCAACCACTCCTTATATGGTTCCATTTATATGAAATGTCCAGAAAGGCACTTTTACAGAAGCAGAAAGTAGATCGGGGTTACCTGGCGTGGGGTTGGGAGAGGGATGAACTGCAGAAAGGTATGAGGGACCTGACTGGAAAGATGGGAATGTCAGAGACTGGTTCATGGTGATGGTGGCACCACCTGGTAAAGTTATAAAAATCATTGAATGGTATACTCAAAATGGGCAAATGTGAGATGTAAAATGTACCTCAAGATAGTCATTTAAGGGGGAAAAAACCTAACAGCCCTGTCTTATACTATTGGGTGATTTTCCTCATTTAAAAATGAGGCCTGGTGCTTTTGGAAGTCCACCAATAATTCAGAGAACATTCTGAGAACATGAATATAGCCGAGTGTTGCTTTCCCATGGCGTTCTCGGGGAACATTTCCTGGGAAGTAGAGTGCGAAGAGGATCCAGATGACAAGACAGCCAGCAGAAGGAAGGACCGGCATGGGTGCAGACGGGACACACGCAATGCTTGTGTCTCGAAGTTCCACACTCCACTGTCAAGAGTGTGTCAAGCTTTTAGGGTGTCAGACCCGCGGCTGGACCCACAGGCTGGGCGTTTGCACAGTCTGAGTCTGTATTTTCTGGATGGCATCTCGGGTTGTTTATGGCATGATGGAAGCTCTTGATTTCTGGCAGGATCTGGCTCAACAATGTCTGACTGTGGCTGGGTTCCAAGGTGGTCATCTGACTTAACTGGGGGATGGCAGATGGGCAGGCCGTCAAATTTCACTAGGCAGGAGCTGGTACAGCAGCTATCTGCCTCCCCTCACACTCCTGTCCATCCAGCTTTCGGCAGTTCTGCAGTCCCTGGAGTGAGGGCAAGGTGAGTCCCAGGGAGCCAGGAATGATGGTGTGTGCTACCCGCCTCACCCAGGTCTTGGCCGTTGTCCTCAAGGGCTGCTGCTCTGTCAACTTGACCCTGTTCTCTTGTAGGAAGTGCCCAGACCACTGAAATCCATGTCCTCTCTGCTCCTAGGTAGAGAGCTGGCAGGTCAGTACAGTGACACCATTTCATACAAACTTGTGGGACAGGCAGGCCTGGAGATGTCAGTGTTCTTGGCGATTGAACCAGACAGGACTCTTTCAGTGACAAGTGATGGTGGTAACCAGGAGAGAGTTACAGAAATTTGCAGGCTTACAAAATGGCAAAGTCTCAGCCGAAAAGCTTCTGCTGCGGCTGCATCCAGGGGCTCAGAACTGTCACTCTGCCTCTAAGCTGCTTCCTATCAGTGGTGTCATGCTCACTCCAGCTCTCTTCTTAGGGTGACGAAGATGACCCCCCGGGGCAACAGGCTGACTTAATCCAGACAGCACGGAAGGATGGTTAATCTTCTTTCCGAGATTTACTTCCAGTAAAAGTCTCAGGAGGGCCCATCATTGAACAAAGGGGCTGTCATGCTCCAGGTAGCCGGGTCTGGAACAGGTGTCAGCTTCAGGAGTCAGAGAAGCCAGGGAGGGGGGAAGCGGGAGGAGGGTGAGCTCAGCTGAACTAGGATTAGAGACCACACGAGGCAGGAGGTCAGCTTCTCCGGAACCTGACTAGAGAAATGAAGGGACATGAGGCAGTTCGGTCTGCCTATGCCATGCCACATCTTCCCCACCAGTGGACACGATGGGGTTCACTTGGGGCTTGTCCACAAGGCTGCTGCTGCCTCACGAGTGGCCTCAAAGGAAGGCAGCATTTTTCCTTCTAGTACCTATGTGCAGTGTTGAGGTAGGACTCTCCATCTGGCGTGAGTCCCTGGCCATCATAGGGAGGTTACCATGGCCTATAGGAGGGGCCCCTGTCCATGATATTTGGGGGCTGCTGGGCATGTGTAGACACAGTCAAGTCAGAAGTCTGCTCTCCTGGACCAGAGGGCAGACTGGTTGGGGTAGGACAGGTGCTCTGGGCCGTCCCCAGCACTGTGTACCTCCCCTACCCCATCCCACTTCATGTTTAGCTTTGCATTCATTCCTGGGATCTAAGCAGCCTCACACTGACTGGAAAATGGCCTCTTATCTGTATCCACCCCGCCCCCCCCCCCCACACACACACCCGTCATACACCCTGCTGCCTCGTGCTTCCCCAAAGCCTGCAGTCATCCCTGAGATCAACAGGGGGCAGTGGAGGACCCTGGGCTACCACTATGTGAACAGTTGTTCATGTGAGGGCTGTTACCTGGGTTCTCTCCTGTTCTGGCAGTGAATACGTGTGGGCCCTGCATCCTTATCCTTGAGTCTGAGCATGGCATCCCCAGTTGGCTGGTCCTCGGCTCTCAATGGAGAAGACAGAGTCGTGAGCTGGGATTTCCATCACAAAACAGGCAGTGAACCAAAGCTCCCAGGCTGGGTGGATGGGCAGGTGAAGTCACACTGAGGCTTGAAGAGTAAGTAGCTTGTCGTTCCGCCATAACCTGGGCGCCATTTCTGACTTTGAAAAGCAGGAAAGGCATTTGGGGATGTTTGTTTCAACAAGGAACCAACGGCGAGACGTGTCTTCTGGCACTCCCTTTTTATTGTTTTGTGTTTTCAAAGCTCTGGGAATGCCACAATTTGATTTGGATGGGGTGGGGGAAGGTGACAAACACTTGGAAACATGTCTTTCTGTTCCTGTGCTTCCAATACGAACAGCTGTTCTATATTTCAATTACCTTTTGAAAAGCTACAAATCAAAGATTCAAACAAGGCTAGGTTGACTATCTTTTGCTGAGACAGGCTGCTGTGGGCCTCAGGGCCCCATGTTCATTCGGCACCTGTGCCTGTGCACCACATCACCATTTTGTGTCAGGGGCCAGTGGGGTCTTGGAAGTCATCTGTAACATGCCCCTGCTTGTCAGTCGAGGATATCAGGCTTGAAATGCAGCAGGTCTAGCACAATTTTATCCACTGAAAGCCATGCCCTGGATAAATCCCTATGCCCTTGCCTGTACCCAGTGGTGTTCATAGGGGCTGGCGTCGTTTTTATATTTGAGGGATGAAGGAGAATAAAAAAGAAATTAACTGAAATTTTAGCAAGTAGGCTAGTTTGCAAATGTGGAATCCATGAATAATAAGGCTCAATTATACTAAAAACCACTGAACTGTGTACTTAAAAAGTAAACTTCAAGGTATATGAATGTGTGAATTATTTCTCAATAAAGCTGTTGTTTAAAAAATATATAACAAAAAGAAGAAAGGAAGGAAGAAATTAACTTGACTTTTTACCTATAAGGTTGTCTACTGAAACAGGCTCGACTTCCCCATAGAACTAATGATTACAGTTGTTTGAATAAACATGGGAGTTGACCTTGACATTAAAGATAGAAACTTTGCCTTATCTGAGTTCCTTTCTTAGGAAACCAACACTCAGGCCTGTAGTATCAAGAGACTAAAACTCACCAGATCACAGCATCCAGACAATCCCAACCCCACCTGCATTCCAACTTCTCTTTCTTCCCCCTCCCAAGTTCCTGTTTTCTACATTCCTGCTCCACTCACTATATAAAACCCTGGCTTCAGTGAAAGAGGGAGACCAGTTGGAGAATGAATCCCCCATTCTCCTTGGCTGATATCACCCAAATAAAAAGCCTTCTTTCTTGGAAATACTTTTTGTCTCTACAATTGGTTTTCTGTGTAGTAAGCAACAGGACCCCAACCAGCCTTTGAAATTTGGTGACAGTAGTTTATCAAGAGCTAACATAATTTCATTGACCATTGGGCTACAAACTTGGTGATGGAAGATACAGAGAAACAAAAATAGAGTGAGACTCAGCCTGTGCTCTAGGAGCCCGTGCTGTTGGATGGAAAGTGGGTTGTATTGGCTAGGATTAGGCTCAGCTGCATGTGTCAGAAAACAAAAGTTAACAGTAGCTTAAACAGGCAAGGTTTTCCTTTCTCTCAGTTCTGGGGTCTGGCCCTACAAATTATTCAAGGACCAGATCCCCTAACTGGTGAGGGGGTGGGTCCATCTGCAGGAATTGGTCTCCCTAGGCAGGTTCCAAGGTGATAGCAAATGTAGTCCCAAGGCCATGCCTAGCTGGAAGGGAGATTGCTTTGTAAATAACATTTAATGGGATACTGCCATGCCCCTTCATTTACACGTTATCTACAACTGCTTTCATGAGCTGCAAGGGCAGAGTTGAGTAGTTGTGACAGAGACCATATGGCCCACAGAGCCTAGAATATTTACTCTCTGGCTCTTTACAGAGAATGTTTGCCAACTCACCCTCACCTATTCCCTGACTTAGTACCATGTCCTTCTCCTCCTTACTCCCAAGTGTGTCTGAGAGGTTAGTAAACCACACAGAGATTCCCATGCATTGGGGACAGGCATACATATCTTGGGGCAAGGATGTTTATTCTGGGAGGAACATTTTGCCTATGCTGGGACATGTGATCACTGTGCTTTCAGCTTATGAGAAAGTAAAACCTGGTTGTTATAGTCAAAGAATAGCCTACCATATGTAGTTAGCTTACTTAGCTATAGGCTGTGATTGTTATTAACATATAGAGTCAAGTCCCACACCGAGCTGCCAGTAATTCTTTTCCCCAGTTGAAAAGTTAGGCAACATTAGACAATGTTTTGATGGTGTAGGTCTAGCACAATTTTATCCACGGAGAGCCATGCCCTAGATAAATCCTATGCCCTTGCCTGTACTCAGTGGTGCTCATAAGGGCTGGGGTCATGGGACAGGTAAAGCCACATTGAGGCTTGTAGGTCTAGCACAGTTTTATCCACTGAGAGCCATGCCCTGAATAAATCCCTATGCCCTTGCCTGTACCCAGTGGTGATACATTCTTACTTTTGAATAATGTTTGCATTCAATTAAATATATAAAGGACTCTAAAAATGTACACACATTTAAAGTATGATGTTCACTCAAAAGATGACATTAATCAAATAAATGCTAGCCATGCAACAGGCAGAAAAGTCAAAGAAAATGGTGGAATCACAGCACTCTGTCCTGAAGAGGAGATTCATGCAGGTTTTTTTTCTTCCTCTCTCTACATTTCTGTAATGACCTCCCATAGGGTAGAAACTCCATCATCATCACCATCAGAAGACACTATCCCAAGTACCCTGGACATCAAGGGGACGGCTCTGGCACGGCCCTGGTAGTATTTTGTGAGTGATTTCTCCTTCCTAGCACAGGTGAAGCCATCAAGTCTCCTAGCTGCATTATATAGGTTCTGGGAGCTTCAGTCTGTGTCTCCCAAAGTACACACAACCTGAAGTGGTTTCAGGGAGCCCATGAACAGTTAACTTTTGTTTCTAAAAATCAAATGACTCTTTAAACGTATATTGAAAAAATGTTAATTAGCACAAAAAACTCTTACTTTTATTGATATTATAGTGTAGGATGAGGGTAGATATATTAATGTTTGAAAAAAGCAAGCTGATTTAAAGAAAATGATTAAGTAAATAATAAAATATGTATCAAATATAGTCCATAAAAGATTGTGATTGAGAAGCACATATCCAATCCAAGCCTCCTCTGATAGATGGGAAGGGTATCAGAGGCATGTGGCTTTCTATGCCCACCCCAGTGGCTGCTAGCAAAATTGAGGCTAAAGTCAAGGTCACTTTGAGTGAATGACCCCAAGTTCATGGCTATTGAACTACAGATACCCCCAAGTTCATTGTTATTCTTTTGAGTCCTATTGATGTTTAACTAGAAGAAAAATCCATAGAAGAGCCAGCATTGAATGGGAGCATAGCTTGTGTTTGGTGTTGTGGAAGGCACTTAAACATGTATTAACTCATTGAAGCCTTCAAGCAACTCTCTTTAAAGTAGGTATTGCTATCACACCGATTTCACAGGTAAGGAAACTATGGCAGGGAGAAGTTGAGCGACTCACCTACAGTTGCCCAGCTGGTAAACGGTAAAGACAGGTTAAGAACCCAGGCTCCAGAGTTCATAGCCTTACCTACTAGGAGATACATTCTTACTTGTGAGTAATATTTGCCTTGAATTAAATATATATGATTCTAAAAATGTATACACATTTAAAGTATGATGTTCACTCAAACGATGACATTAATCAAATGAATGCTAGTCATGCAACAGGCAGGAAAGTCAAAGAAAATGGCTGAATCACAGTTGAGTGAATGTCATACTACACATTGCTACCATAATTTAATTCAACTTCAAAAAGTAATACATAGATAACATCTCTTAAAATGTGTATACATTTTAAGAAAGGGAAAAAAACTGCATTAAAATAGTAATACTCAATATATACCAATAACAAAAGATGAATACAAGTCACATTTGACTTCTGCAATTACTAGAGCTGCACAAAATCATTACCATCAGCATCCAGACACTTCAGATTATGACGAGCATCTCTTAACATTTCTTAAATGTGTATACATTTCTTTGGTACCCCAGTATATATACATGCGTTCATGTATATATATGTATATATGTGTGTATATGTATGTGTGTGTGATACACACACACACACACACGCGCGCACGCACATATATCTCCAAAATGTACTTAATGGCTGTCCATGTGCAGAAAGGTGGAAGGTTAAGTGTCTGGGGGAAGAAAGTCTCATGTACATGATGGAAACATAAGCACCTGGATGGATTTGAGGACGACAGACCTGTGGGGCAGGGAATCCCTGAGATACACTAGAAGGTAAGCCTGGGGAAGCAGGTAGGGACAGGTCATGTGGGAGCCTTAAGATGGTGGAAAGGAGCATGGATTTCATTTTGTGTTTTAATCAACTCTATTAAGGTATAACTTGGATTTGATAAAAGGTACAGATTTTGAGCAATACTTACTATGAGCTTTGGCAAACACTTCCACACTAAGCAAGGTAGAAGCATTTCCACCTAACCAGAATTTCCCTTATTCTCCCTTGCAAGCAGTTCCCCCCACCCACCTGAGAGCCAGGCATGAGTTTTGCTATCACAGCTTGGTTTTCCCTGCTTGAGAACCTCCTATACACGGCATTGTCAAAGCGTGCATCTTTGGGTGTGGTTTTGTGTGCACTGCGTGTCAATGGCAGCATCCATTTGCTGAAGGTAACTGAGGTCAGTCCCTTCTGTTGATGAGCTGTATTTACCAGTCGGTGACACTTGGATGTTTCTGGTGTTCGGTGATGAATGAAACGGGCGTTTTTTGTGGGTACAATTTAAGGGTTGTATCACAGGGTGATGGTCTTTTGGGAATCATTTTCTGAGTGGTGGTCTATTTTGTATTTCTACCTGCACTGTGTGAGAGTTCCAGTTGTCCATGCTTGCTAACATACGAAGAGTCACCCTTGAGGGGGTGACACAGTGTTTCTTTGTGTAGTTAGCATGTTTTTCCCTGAACTGATGGCACTGAGCACCACTGCATGCATTTATCAGCCATTTGTGTATATTCTTTTGTAAAATGTCTGCTAAAGTCTTCTACTTATTTTTTTTAATTGGGCTATTTGTCTTCACAGAAGATACTTAAAATATGTCCTGTATAAGATTTTTGTCAGACGTGTGCACTATGAATATTTCTGAACCAGTCTGTGGCTTATCTTTTTATTTTCTTAATGATGTCTTTTAAAGAGGAGAAGTTTTTAATCTTAAAGTCCAATTTATTATTAATGCTTTCTGGTGCTGTTTAGGGAACCTTCACTTTTCCCAAGTTGGCTAAGTTATTTTCCTCTGTTTTTTTTTTCTAGAAGTTTTATAGTTTTCATTTTTTATGATTAAGTCTTTCATCCATCTCATACTTATTTTTGTCTATGCTGTAAAGCAGGGATTGAGATTATTATTATGTTAATCAGTTTGGATATGTATTATTCTGGTACCAGAATTGGAAATTATAATTCATTCTTCAATGAATTATCTTGACATCCTTGTAAAAAAAAAATCAGCTGTCTATACATAAGTGGATCTATTTCTGGTCTCTATTGTCTTCCATTGATCATTTTGTCTATCCTTATGCAAGTACCACACTGTCTCAATAATTGTAGGACAGTAAATCTTGAAGCTGGGTGGACTAAGCCCTCCATTTTTATTCTTTTAAAGATTGCTTTAGATATTATATGTGCTTTGCATTTCCATATAAATTTTGGAATCAGATTATCAATTTCCACAAAAAGGCACATTGGGGCTTTTATAGGGATTGCATGGACCATATAAATCAATTTAGAGAAAAATTTGCATCTTAAAAATATTGAGTCCCCTCTGTGAACATGACATATTTCTCCATTTGCTTAGGTCTGCTATAATTTCTCTCTGCAACATTTTCTAACTTGGGGGACAGAGATCTTGTACATTTAATTAAATCTATACCTAAGTATTTTATGCTTTCTGATACTATTATAAAAAGCATTGTTGAATATTTTGTAATCCATGGTTTGTTGCTAAGACACAGCAACACAGCTGATTTCTGTCTGTTGATGGTTGTGGCTGGGAAGGCATAGCACCTAGATTCTCCCTTGTCAGAACCAAGTACCACCACTCTGAGTGCTTGGAGTGCTTATGGCTGATGGATTTCAGCTAAGCCTCTCTCTGACCATTCCCTTTTGCTGAAGTGTGCTGTCTTGACCAAGGTTAGGCCTTCCTCAACCAGTGACCGATCAGTGCAGGAGTGTAGTCTCCTTGCACTGGTGTGGATGGAAAGCTCTAGGGTCTAATCCACAATCCGGAATGGCTGTATCAAGTTCAGCTCCCCCCTCTATCTCATCCTGGTACCTTCACTCTCCCAGTGTTTATTCTGAGAGAACCTCCCGACACATCTCCTGTGTGGGCATTTCCAGCTGTGTCCTACCTAGGAAAACTTACTTGGGACAGTGGATACTAATTAGAGTCAAGGAAGCAGACTCTAAAATAGGAGGGTGAAGTTCAGTTGTGAACTTTTGGCTTGGCTACAAGAGCAACCTCCTTGATGGGCAGAGCACTGACAGACCCTGAGAGGAGGGGGGACTCTGGATTTTTGGCTGCTTCATCAGTGGGCACCAGAGAAAGGAATGCACTGGTGAGAGGGAGATCGAGCCCAGCCTGGGGTTCTCTTTATGGGAGGTTTTTTCACAACAGATTCAACTTCTGTAAAAAGTATAGTACATGGTCGTATGCCATGGCTCAAGCCTATAATCCCAGCACTTTGGGAGGCTGAATTGAGAGAATTGCCCGAGCCCACGGGTTAGAGAACAGCCTGGGCAACTTGGTGAGACCTCATCTCTACAATAAATCAACAAATTAGCCAGACGTGGTAGCGCGCACCTGTAGTCCCAGCCACTTGGAAGGCTGAGGCAGAAGGATTGCCCAAGCCTAACAGGTCGACGCTGGGGTGTCCGTGAACGTGCCACTGCACTCCAGCTTGGGCGACAGAGTGAGACACCCAACTCCAAAAAAAAAAAAAAAAAAAGACAGAAAAGCACCCCAGCAGGAGGGAACCTGAAAGAGGGTTGCCCTTGGTGGCATATTATAATGAAAACAAGTCTTAGATAACATTCTACCAAATGCACCAATAATTACTAGGAAGCAAACACCCAAAAAAAAGCCACATGGTTCATTACCCTAAGTTTGAGAATGGCCTTGTCTCTGTTTTTGAGTCCTCCATATATCACCATGCATAAAAAGCTGTTCACCTAGGGCCTCTTTGTAAGTACCTAGTTATCCTAAAGATTGGCTTGAGAGATTCCTGTGGAAGATATCAGTGAATATGTTCTTTCATTTTGCAATTTTGCACTTAAATTTTCAGGTAACATGTTTAAAGTCTCTTCCATGACTCATGTAAAAGGGTGCACAAATGAAAGAACATATTCACTGATATCTTCCACAGGAATCTCTCAAGCCAATCTTTAGGATAACTAGGTACTT
>CAUYQG010028782.1:0-12716 GCA_963574415.1 Tarsius wallacei
TGGTGGGTATCTATCTGAGGATGGGGAGACACCTCTTATCAACAAGGGTACCTGAACGAAATATTTTTGTATGCCTAACCCCTAACTGTACCCCACAATAACATAATAAAATAAAATTAAAAAATTAAAAAAAAAAAAAAAGGTATTTATTGAACATTCATTTTCATAAAATACAGTGTAAATATAGAAAAAGAGCCAAATACTTGTTCTCCAGAGATTTATAATATAGTTGGGTAAAAAACAACTTCAAGAAAGTTAAATAACAATACAAGAAATAAGGAAATAATTAATGTAAGCTAAAAGAATACAAAAATGTTTTGAGAGACATGAATGACCAATTAAATATAATTAAGCTTAGCTTAGCAGATTTTCTAGACTGATTTTGTCCCCCCAGAATTCATATATTGAAGTCCAACTCCCAGAATGTGATTATATTTGAAAAGAGAGCCCTTAAAGAGGCAATTACTGTAAAACAAGGTAATCTGATTAGGCCCTAATCTAGAATGACTGGTGTCCTTGTAAGAAGAAAGGATTAGAACAAGAACACACAGAAGAAAGACCATATGAAGACATAAAAGGAAGACAGCTATCCACAAGCCAAGTCAAGGAGAGAGGGTTTAAGAGACATCAAATCTGCTGACATTCTCCAGAACTATGAGAAAATAAATTTCTAAATTTAAGCCACCTGGTCTGTAGTACTTTGTTATGGAAGCTGTAACAGAACTATACAGCAGGCAACTGGAAAAGTAGTACAGAGAGGTCTGACATGAGTGGTTTGCTGACTATTAAGAGACATTTACCTGGAAAAAGGACGTCATGTAAGGAATAAAGTGAATGAAGAGAAAGTATAGGTATATTACGTTCACATAAATTTAAAAGAAAGTCTGATGTGAAATCACGAAGTTAAAATTGCATTAAAATTTGCACTATTGGCCAGGCACAATGACTCATGCCTGTAATCCTTGCACTTTGGGAGGCCAAGATGGAAGGATTGCTTGAGGCCAAGAGTTCAAAAAAGCAACAAAGGGAGACCTCATCTCTCTACAAAAAAAGAAAAAAAATTAGCCAGCCAGGGTGGTGCGCACATGTAGTTCAGGCTACTCGGAAGACTGAGGCAGGAGGATCACCTGAGCCTAGAAGATCAAGGCTGGGAGTGAGCCGTGATGTTGCCACCACACTCCAGTTTGAGCAACAGAGTGAGACCCTGACTCCAATAAATAATAAATAAATAAATAAATAAATAAATAAATAGGAATTGAAGAATATAATTTGATTTAATTACTACTTAATGAATGCTTTGTTCGTGCATTTTTAATTTTTTGTGCTATAAACCCATGAAAGCATTGATTTATTAAGTAAAAGCCAATTTTAGTTGAATTTCTTACATTTTGAAAAATGCATAAGTAGGTTTTATTTATTTTAGAATTCAAATCCTCACAATCTCTTTAAATTAAAATAAGTCATGAGGTGGATGAAAGTTGTTGATGGGGCTACAAAAATGAAATTGTTTACATAATAGGATTGTTACCTTGAACTTCTCTTTTCAAATTAAATATCCACAAATTAGATACAATACGATTAACAAAAAAAATTTTGTACATTGAAGGATAGAAAGAATACATTTTTAAATATCCGTAGGTTATTTTTATAATGAAATAGGTTATAATCCTGGCATTGAATTCAACATTCCTTTTCTACTGTGCAGGAATTACTGGGAAAATTAAGTTCATTTCTTAATTTATTAATATTTTAGGCTACTTGATTATTCAAAGCATTGTCATTGAGTAAAATGTGTATCTCTTAATGAAATACAATATTCTATTCAGTTTTGAAATGGTCCAATCTATAACAATAAAATGGCATCTAAGATATATTACTGTCCTTCCAATATAGAAACCTTTACATCTATCTAACTGACAAATAATAATCTAACCTCCTATAGAAAATCTACAAAGATGGATTTTTTCACTGTACCACAATCTAGCCTTTTGAAAGTTTTCTATATCGTTAAATTTGTATTATCAACATATGGTGAGCTGCTCATGAGATTTGCTATGATTTATACATTCTTGCTTCTCCAAAGTCTACTCCGGGTCTATAATGGTGGTTCAATAAAAATGTGTGCAATCAAATCAAATTGAATGGTATTGACCTGACCTGAGATTACTTCTTCATAATTCAGTAAAGTTTTTTTACCCTGGAGAAAGTTGAGCATTTCTTCGTTTTCTGCAAGAGTTCCAGGAATGTAGGAAGGGACAGAAGTTTCTGCTGTATTCTTAAATAGCCTTGGGGTTTTAGCCATTCTTATCTAATGTCAAGTTAGAACACTTACCAATCCAGCTTTAAGGCCAGTCTTAAAGGTGCTTAGAGTAAGCCCAGACATAATGCTTTGTTTTTTGTCATTTCAGACGCAGTATTTGGGTACCTTCCATGTCTTCCAGCCCCTGGGGGTATGTGTTCCTTTACTGTCTTGGAGCTACAGCAGGCATTTTAAAGAACCAAGGTGGTAAGTAGCAGGAGGCTTACAAATAAATAACAGGACATAGGCTGGGAGAACCATTAATGGAAATATTTCCACTTAATTTTAATCACCAGCATAACTATTCTTGTGTCAATGAAATAATATCTTTTCCTTGAAAAAGGTAAATACTTTTCCAAATCATGTTGAATCCTGAGAGACTCCTGGCTCCAAACCTTGTATCCTTTCTGAAAAAGGAAAATAACTGGTCAGTAAGCATATTTAAAATTCTATATCTGGGCCAAATGAATGAAGTACTAGTGAATTGATATACAAATTGAAGCACCCATAAATCAATAGTTAGGGGAAGAATTTAGGTCAAAGAGTGAAAAGAATGGTCCACATACAGTTTTCAATACAAACAAAAGGAATCATACTTGAGCATATAATGCTAGAGAGGTTATTTAAACAGCTTTAGAAATTATGCTATACAGAAAAATGTGTACTAGATGGCAGTCTAAGTACCCTTTTCATTTATGCCTCAGTCTGATTTTTGGATTCCAATCCTTGACTCTGGGAGACAAAAAGTATTATTTAACCAAATAAATGCTTTTATTATTATGCAATAGATTAGGTACAAGCAATTAAACAAATGAGTGAGGAGTCAAGTTTGAAGAGTCATAATGAATCTTTTCCTGATGCATTATCAAGAATCATAATTGCATCTAGGTGCAAAAAAATACTCTGAAACACCTTGACACAAGTTAAATTGTATTTCTTAGATCTTTAGCATCCTGTGCTTTAAACAAATCATCATTGCTTGTCCTCAGTATCTTTTTTTTTTTTTTGAGTTGGAGTCTCACTCTGTCGCTCAGGCTGAAAAGCAGTGGCAGGCTCATGGCCACCCCAGCGTCGACCTGCTTGCTGGTCTCCGGCTATTCTTCCACCTTAGCTTTCCAAGTAGCACGCTACCATGCCCACCTAATTTTTGATTTATTGTAGAGAGGTGGTCTCGCGAAGTTGCCCTGGCTGATCTCGAACACACAGGCTCAGGTAATCCACTCGCCTTGGCCTCCCAAAGTGCTGGGATTACAGGCTGAGCCACTGAGCCCGGCCTAGTATCTTATTTTAAATAAAACAAAATTAGAAGCAAAACACATGCATATTTTATAATTTTTCAGTAACCTCAGGACTCTCAGGATGCGGAACTGTCCAATTGCAGCCACATATGAGATTATTAATGAATATTTTAGTTATCGGTGTGGGTTCATGCTGTTTTTACAGCTAAAAAATCTGATGTTTATTCTTACAATCTTGTGCTTATTCTCATTCTCTTATCCCAGATTGGTGCAGAATTTTTTTCATTCTTATTTTCTTTATATATTTACCTACCTTTCCTGGTTTTATTTTTTCTCCTGAATGTTATACAGAACTAAAACATATCTAAATAAAAAGCCAAAGTGGAAATTGAAATTTTATTTTCTTTCATTGTATTTGATCATAATCTTGTATTTTTATTATTTTTAAAGGACACATTGGAATTTTTTTAAATTGGAGTCTTACTCTGTTGTCTAGCCTGGAGTGCAGCAGCATGACCATGGCTCACCACAGCCTCAACCTCCTGGACTCACACAATCCTTCTGCCTCAGCATCCAAATTAGCTGAGATTTACAGGCACACACCACCATGCCTGGCTAATTTTTAAATTTTCTTGTAGAGACAAGGTCTCACTATGTTGCCAGTGCTGGTCTTGAACTCCCGGGCTTAGATGATCCTCTGGTCTTGACTTCTCTAATGGCCAGGATTACAAGAATGAGCCACCACGCCCTTTAAGGAATCATTTGCTCATATGTAATCCAAGCTGACTGTTAAAATCCAATTTGCATACTTCACTTAGAGATGTTGGGAAAGCTACAGACAGTCCCTCTAGTTCCACTAACTGAAACCAAGTTGCCCAGAGTACTGAAGACGCTAGGACCTTAAGGGGATGGCATCCCATTAAGCCTGGATCTAAGAAGATAATAACAATAATAGCCAACGCTTCTTTTGAACTTCCTGAATGCCATGTACTATAATAAGCTCATGACATGGATTATTTTATTTGCCATTTAATCTTTCGAGTCAAGTGGTACTATTAATCTCCCCATATACATCAATAATTGTCTAATGTCAGAAAGGTAGTAAATTCTGGAGGCAAAAATTGAATCTAGACAGTCCAGCTGCGATTCTAAACCACTACAAAGATTTTAATCACAAAACCATATTACTATGGCAATGGTAGATTGGCAAGATTTCAGGCCCAGTGATACTTGAAATCAGTTTAAGTAGCAACATTATGGTTCTGATAGTCCATTCTCAAATGAGGTCCAACGACTTATATGGACTGAGAGTATGGTCTCCAAATCCCAGGGACTGATGTTGGCAAGAATTATTAGGTACAATGATCTGGAAGTTGACAACTGGACACACAATTATTTATCAGGAACTGAAGAAGTGGTCCATGAACACACACACACACACACACACACACACACACAGAGATACACTAGATGCAATTATAATTCTGGATAACATACCAGTAAAAGTTGTATTATGACATTTCAAACTTTAATCCCAACTCATTTGTTTAATGCTTGTACCTATGCTACTGTGTAATAATAAAAGCATATATATATAATATATAATATAGATACACAATTTATTTCTCAGTCTTTTGCATCATAATTCCATCATACTTTGCCCTCCTTTTCTACCTCCCCATGTTGCCATTTTTCTTGCATCATAATTTTGGTGGGATCAATATGTAATGTTTACACTATCATAACTATCATGATTATGTGACTGACTTCACAACTGAGCCCTGTGGTATGCCACGATGGTTTTTTTTCCCTCAGAGTTAGTGATATTATTTTAAATGTTTGCTTAGTTTTCTAAGCATTTATCACTAACAGACCCACAATTTGTCCTCTAATTTTGTAATCTCTTCTCATTTCATTCAGTCACATTAGTTATTCTAACAATTTACTATTTTGTGAATTGTTGAAGTTTCTTGATCCAATTGAGACTGGTTCTCTGGCTGTTTTCATATTGATGTCACTGGACACCATCACTCTAAGCATTCTTTCCACCTCTCCTAATTCGAATTTCCAGTTTCCTGGCTTCCATGATGTTTCTGTTTCCCTTCTTGATTTTGTGGGATAAGATTCTCAGGTGTTTTCTAACCAACAACTGAGGCATATTTGTTTACAGCTTCCATGTCTGAAAAGATCTCTTGTTAGTTACTTTTTGTCCTCACACTTAATTGTTTGGCTTTGTATAGGATTCTAAGTGGGAAAGCAGTTTCATCTTACAATTTTTAAGATTTGTCTCCACTGTTCCCCAGTTCCCAGTATTGTGGAGAAGTCTTATATCTTCATATGACTTCCCTACCTCAAGGTAGGCTCTTGAACATCCAAACAATAAATTCCTGGGATCTTTCCTTTGTCCCGTTTTCTAAAATGTAACAATGGTTTAGAAGTGCCATTGCATTTCAAAAAGCCAGGGCACAATTACAGAAGCACCAAGAGACTCATTGACTTTGCAATTTACAATATTGTTTCTAAAGCTGTGCAGTTCACAACTCGTGTGGTCATATGAGACAGTCCTATTTTCCTTCATTGCCCTGGGTACCAGGTGAGATTCTCAATGTGGAATACTGTGACTCTCACTTCTGGAACATTTTCTTGAATTACCCTTTGCTTTTCTTTCTCCCTGTTTCTTTATTGTCTCTTTCTGAAACACCTGTTGTTTGGATGTTAAGAAACCTACCTTGGTCCTCAAATGCACTGAATTTTTGTTTTTCTATTTTTAATTTTATTGTTATACTTGCTGGGAGATTTATTTAACTTCATCTTCTATTCATCCTACTAAAATTTTCATTTCTAATATTCTATTTTAATCTACAAAGACTTGTTTCTTTGTTTTCTGTATGTTTCTTTTTTCCAGTATATTCTTATTCCTCCTGTTTCTTTGGAAATATTAATGTTTTTGGTATATGTGCATTTTGTTTTCTTCTCTTTTTGTAATCTCTTTTCACTGTTACTTAGTTCTGTTTGTCTTGGCTGTTGACTTTCATAATAGAGATGTGCCCCAAATGTCTGTTCATATTTGTAGACTCATATTTTAAAGCAGGCATTAAAAAACTTGCCTGGGCATTATAAGCGCATGGAATGGACTATGAGCTTCCCTGTGGGGTAATCTGGAAGAGCTGCTTACTAGGGAAATCTTTGATGTCATTATTTTTAGGACTTTTCTCTTGAACTGGTCACAGATCCCCCAAATCCTTTCAATTGGCCTGGGGGACATAATTATGACTTCTAGTTCTGGAATCCTGGTGGTAATACAGTTAATATCCAAATTTCCTCTCCATTTCCTTGTTTTCAGTATGGCATGCTGAATCCTGATCAGATCTTTCTAATTTTCCCACTCTTATATATAAATCTTTCACCTTCTTGATTGGTATGTGAGTGAAGGGACTGGGATGGAGAGAGGAAGGAGATCCTTAGCTATGTAAAGGAAAAAAGAGGATCTGGGGATATGAATAGGCTTTCAACTGATATTAGCACCACCTTTTTTCCAACTTCCATAAGAACCTGAGTTGCCAATTCCTGAGTCATTTGTTCTCTGGTTGTATATTGGATTATTTGGGAAATTCTCAGGTTTCCGCATTACTGCATTGGAACTCAGCTTTCTAGAATCTATTCAATCACTTACTACTTTCCATCTGACACCAGCTTTCACCATTTTTTTTGTTCTTTGGGTTTATTTCTCTTAAACTCTCTCTCTCTCTCTCTCTCTCTCTCCCTTTCTCTCTCTCTCTCTCTCTCCCTCTCTCTCTCTCTCTCTCTCCCTCTCTCTCTCTCTCTCCCTCTCTCTCTCTCCCTCTCTCTCCCTCTCTCTCTCTCTCTCTCTCCCTCTCCCTCTCTCTCTCTTTGTGAACTTCCCGAAGGGAGTGGAGGCTACTACTTGTTTTAAACTTTCTGTCTTTAACCTGGCATCACACAGTTTTAAGTTCTAAAATGTATTTTATTAGCAATAGAGATGTCATGCCAATATATCTTATTTTTTCTTTTATTCATTTAGATATAGTTTGTATTGTTTGTTAAAAGTATATTGAAGTGTTAAAGCATTTACTCTCATAAATTATTTTGATATATTTATTGTATCTAGATTTTTTAAAAATATGGATTTCACATCTCTCTGGAAGAGTTCCATTTCCTTATGCATGTTGTACACTTCTTTCACTAGAACTTCGAATTTTTATCATATTTAACTAGCATCCATCTGAGCCATCTCTGTGTCTTCTTTCATTGGCTGTTTTCTCTCTTACTCATGGGCCACATTTTCTTGCCTTTTGTTGTTATTGTTGTTATTCCTTGCTTAATTTTTTTTCCCCTAAGAATGAGACAGACATAAATATCATCTTTCTTGTGAAGGGCTTGGCACTTTCTGCAGTTTATTTTAGTCAGGGTTCTTTGTGTCATCAACTCTGCAGTGAAATTTTTAAGGTGGTAATTTTGTAGCAATTATTTATTAAAACTTTTTGCAGCTAGATGGGGCAGAACCTTGTAAATGTTTCCAAAAAAGTAGATTTTATGTAACTCTTATATTGCCTACAAATATATAAATATTTTTTACACTGAAAGGTGATGATGCCCATGGTCTTTAAATCTTAGGGTGAGATGAGATGAAATAGACAATATAGATCAATATCAGATTTGCAAACTCTTTCCTCAAACTGCTATGGATGCCCACAGCAACCTGAAAGATGATGCTATCCTGGAAGTATAGACTTCAACTTGACAGAGAGGATTTGGCACTGGAGACACAAGCAGTTTGTGCTTCTGTTCATAGGAGTTCATGTTGAAAAAGGTTTGCTTCAGATTTAAAATATTACCAACAACATTGGGAGCTCTAGATTTTATGTAGCTTTTAAGTAAGAAGGACTGCTGTTGATTTAAATCATATGGAGAAAAATCTTTAAGGATGAAAAAATCCTATGCATAAATATTTACTTTGCAAAAATAGTATTTTTAATATTGAGAAACCTGAGTCAGAAAGAAATTACAGCATTTATGAATCATGTGTATACTGTTCTCTGATCACAGCCCAAATACCGGCCTTCTAAGCTCTTTCCAAATGCATCAGCAATATATGTGAAATTGGAATTAAAATAAGAGAACTTAACATAATTACATACTTCAGCTAGTTCAGTGAGCAGAAATTGTTGGCACTGTCTTGCCAGATTTTCCAAACTGAAGCTGCCATGTTTGTATTATGAGCAGTTCAGCAGCCTTGCGCATCTGTCCCTCCCTCCAATTTAATTAGACTGTCTGTTGCAGACAAATCAGACTGTGGTTTTTTTTTTTTTTTTTTTTTTTAACCCAACTGCTGTAAATGCCAAGTCAAAATATGAATAAGATGAAAACAAGATGTTCTGCAAACACATGCCACTTTATGGGGCGAAAACATGATGGGTGGGCGTGCTCTTGCTCTCCGTCAGGGACAGACGAGTGAGGTCTGGAGAATGAGGTTATAAAAGGGTCAGATTGATGCTATTGTCTTTGTCGGCTCCAATGGAGCAGGGACTCGCTTCTTCCCCCAGTATAATCTTGCTTTGACACTGCAGCCAACACAGATTTATGATTACACGTTCACCTATGGCAGAGGGAGTGAGAATCACAGCACAGAAAGCATGAGACACAAGTAAGCTGGAGATGCCTGTAGGAAAGCATAGTTTTATATGCTTTGCATTCCTGTGAATAGTTTGAACCATTATGCCCTAGTAGGTCACTATCACATCACACACATTTTAGTTCTTTTAATAATCTACAGTAGCCGGCTCGGTGGCTCAGCCTGTAATCCCGCGCCTTTGGGAGGCTGAGGTGAGTGAATTGCCTGAGCCCATGGGTTCGAGACCCGCCTGGGCAGGCGAGACCTCATCTCTACAATAAATCAAAAATTAGCTGGGCGTGGTCGCGTGCGCCTGTAGTTCCAGCTACGCGGAAGGCTGGGGCGGAAGGATCTCCGGAGCCCAGTAGGTCGAGGCTGCGGTGGCCGGAAGCGGCCACTGCACTCCAGTCTGGGCGACGGAGTGAGACTCCAACTCAAAAAAATAATAATAATAATAATCTACAGTAAGGTTGGAAAATTGTGGTTCTTATAGAAGGAGAATGTTGTCTACAGGCAGTAGTTTTGTTACATTCCATGAAGGATAAGAGCTGAATTGTGTAGGATGCCTTTCTCTAGATCAGGGGTCCCCAACACATGGGCTATGGACCGATACCGGCTTGCGGCCTGGTACAGGTCCGCAGCCTGTTAGGAACCAGGCGGTAGAGCAGATGAGTGGCAGGTGAGCAGAGCTCCATCTGCTGTCAGATCAGCAAGGGTATTAGACTCTCACATGAGAGTGAACCCTGTTGTGGACTGAGCATGCGCGGGATCTAGGTTGCACGCTCTTTATGAGTATCTACTGCCTGATGGTTGCCCCACCTCCCGCCTGGTCTTTGGAGAAATTGTCTTTCACGGAACCAGTCCCTGATGCCAAAAAGTTTGGAGACCATTGCTTTCCACGATTGCCCAAGTTGGACAGTGATCCTAGAGAAGCCTGGGTCCTGGAAGTAGGATGTCAGGACAGCAGCGATGTAAAAGGCAAAAAGCAAAGAAGCAGGAGAGCTCTCAAAAGATAACTAGAAAGTGGTGAGATGGGTCAGGTCGGCAGGTGATTGGGAGGAGAGGCCAAGACACAATTGGGAGCACAGCACCAAGAAGGTCAGGCCAGCGAAGTCCAAGATCTCATGGTCACACAAGAAGTGTGAGTACAATTGTTTAGTACATACTCCTGAAAAACAAGGTCCACATTTCCATCGTATTCAATATTAAGATGCCCCATAGAGCTGGGTACTCCTTCTTGAGAGCCTGAAGCTATACTTGCCTACCAAGTTACCCACTTCTCTCCTGAAATTATTTTTTCTAATAATTATAATGAACTGCATGAAACCTTTCCGACTTTTGTTAGGTTTCCACTGATATGTTTGTAAAAAGCTTACTAAAATTGAGATTTTGGTTTACATCCACGGGAAAAACTGTAGATAATTTGTTCTTCCTGATTTTTTTTTTTAAGTTGGAATTTCACTCTCTCTTCCAGGTTGACATGCTCATGGTCACTGAAATCTCGACCTGCTGGGCTCAGGCGATCCTTCGCCCCAGCCTTCCAAGTAACTGGAACTACAGGCAGTGCCACCATGCCCAGCTAATTTGTTTGATGAATTGTAGAGACAAGATCTCGCCAAGGTGCCGAGGCTGGTCTCGAACCACTGAAGCCTCGATCTGCTGGGCACAGGCAATCCTCTTGCCTCAGCCTCCTAAAGTGCTAGGATTGCAGGCATGAACCACCATGCCCTGCCATCCTGAAATTTATTACCATTTAATTTGACTTTATTATATGCTGAATGCACTTAACAAATGAACTCTTTGCATCTGAAATATGCATCCTCAGTGTTTCTTCTTGATAAACTTCTCACTACTGAACAATACAGAAGGTACTTCTCTTATGAGCTTTCCCATTTCCCAGAGTATCGTTACTCCACAACAACTTTTGCACATAATTCCATTCCAGGCACAATAATTACAAGACGTTTTCTCCTCCATTCTCATTCAGAGTTATGGTATCAGTGTGGTTCCAAGTTAATGTGGCAATAAATATTTGAATGGCCACTGGCATCCTGGGGTCTGAAATTTGCACACCCCAAGCTTAACTTTAAAAGGTAGGTATTTTCTCCACATATTTAAGCTGTGCTACTATGCAGAGAAGCTGTCAACTTCCCATCCTGCCTTTCCTTCAGTCACCATAGTAGACTCTCTAAGCAAGAGTCAAGAAAGGTAAAAAGAAAAAGCTTTTAATGTTTATCTTTGGGAATTTCTTATTTTTTGTTTTTATTCTATGGGATCTTGATGTTTTATTATAGGCAACATTTAGACATTTTCCCAGGGAACAAGTTACTCCCAATATCTTGGAACAAAGTATCAAATTAAATTCACTTGTCTCCATCATACATACGAGTGCATACCCACATAAACTCTTCATAGGCAGTTGAGGAAATTTATACGTTTTCAGCTTGAACAAAAAATTGCACACATTTTAATCTACATCATATAGAAAGTCATACAAATGCTCTGGGTCAAAAGGGAATGCAGATTGCCACCAATGGTCCTGCCCTTAGCTATGGAAAATACTGCAGAAGTTCTTTACCATACAGGATTCTTCTAAGCTGGAAGATAGAAGAAAGTAAAGTAAGTTAGTCTGAATGTTCTCCCTTTTAGACTTGCCTTGCAATTATCCTTAATGTAGGGCATTGAAATAATATTTGTGGATTTTTGTACTGAGAATATAGTACTTATTTAATAAATCCTTGTGGAATGAAGGAATTGATAAAACTGTACTGCAAAGACAACTGGGAAGCTTAAGACATGCAATGGGTCCTCAAGTAAGATTGTTTCTTTATAATGTTGAAGAGGAAAAAAAATGGATTGCTAGCCAGGGTCACTGTCTGTGTTGAATTTGCATGGGCTCGCCATGTCTGCGTGGGTTTTCTTAGGTAAACTGGTTTCTTCCTGCATCCCAAGGATGTGCACATCAGGTCCATTAGCCTGTCTAAATTGGTCCTGGTTTGAGGGATAGTGTGGTGTGTGTGTGTGTGTGTGTGTGTGTGTGTGTGTATATGTGTGTGTGTGTTTGTGAGAGAGAGAGAGAGAGAGAGCATCCTGCCATGGGCTGGCATCCTGTTCAGCGTTCCTGCCTTGTACCCTGAGCTGCTTGAATTAGCTTCTACCACCCACATCCAGAACTGGAATAATTTGGTAAATGAAGTATTTTTAATTAATTAATTTAATTAGTGATAAATATTACAATTTAAATTAAAGATTAATTAATTTTATTACTATTTTTAAAATGTATGTATAACTCATACTTAATTCAATGTGTAAGATTACAGATATTTGGGGTCTTTATTTGGAAATCTGGTGATGCTTTTGTGATCAGAAATAGGCTGTATGAACTTTACTCTGGTTTATATCAATTAGCCTATAGTAAAATTGGTTTTGCTATATGTCATTTTCCTTAAATTCAATTTACAAGACTCTATCTGTCTGGGGATGGGGAGACACCTCTTATCAACAAGGGTACCTGAACGAAACATTTTTGTATGCCTAACCCCTAACT
>CAUYQG010028786.1:0-18997 GCA_963574415.1 Tarsius wallacei
TAGATCTCTCTATCTATATATCTGTCATGGCTCCTTGTCTCTCTCTCTGAATTTCTATCTCTCTATCTCTGTCTCTCTCTCTCTCTCTCTCTCTCTCTCTCTCTCTCTCTCTCTCTCTCTCTCCCTCTCTCTCTCTCTCTCTCCCCCTCTTTATACCCTTTCCTTTCACTGGCGTCTCCACCGTGAATAATGACATTGCACTTCTGCAGGATTCTAGGCAATATTTGATTTATCTCCCACAGTGACTTCGTGACATCTTTCACAATTCCTAAGCTCCCAAACTCGCTTCCTCCTCCTCACTTTCAGATAAGAATAAGCCACTTGTTTTCTGATATAACTAGGATTTGGGAAAAACAGCAGTAACTATCTAGATCAGACATGACCATTACCAGTCTCTGAGGGTTGGTTTTCACCCAATACTCCACTCAATTCTTTGTGTTTTTTGACAACTGATTTCACCTGAACGTGGAAATGAATCTGCAGCGGGTGCATCATGTTCCTAAAGGTTAAGCTGCCCCTTTCCTTCCCCTCTCTTCTCAATTGTGCAACAGAGAGTTGGCAAAATACATGTTTAAAGAGCATATATTTTCCTTTTTTATTATTTTAGTTTAAAATAATAAAAAAGGGTTAGTTATACAAATGTTCATTATGCAGGTATGCTTGTTGATGAGGTGTGCCCGTCTCTCCACTGGCAGTTTCACTAAACTGCCAATCCCTTTCTTATAGTATCATGATAATTGTTCAACGTCCACTTATGAGTGAAAACATATGGTACTCTGTTCTTTGTTTCTGTGATAGATCAATGGTATGATCAACTCTAAATCCATCCAAGTTGCTGCAAAACCCATAAGTTTGTCCTTCTTAATGACTGTATAATATTCAATTGTGTATCTGTACAATATTTTTAAAAATTCAGTCCAGCTTTGATGGGCAGCATGTGTGGTTCAATGTTTTTGCTATTGCAAATACAACTGCAACAAACATGCGTGTGCAGGTAATTTTTTTGTAGAATGATTTGAGTTCCTCCGGGTAAATTTACAACAGGGGGATTGCTGGGTTATATGGAAGGACAATTTCTAGTTCTTTGAGAAATAGCCACATTCTCTTCCAAAGAGGTTGCACTAGTTTGCATTCCCACCAGCAGTGCAGAAGCATTCTTTATTCTCTGCATCCTCGCTAGCATCTCCTGTTTGTTTTATTAATGATGGCCATCCTTACTGGGTTTAGGTGGTATCACAATGTGGTTTTGATCTGCATTTCTTGATGATTACTGAGACTGAGCACTTTTTTATGTGTCTGTTGACAGCCCATATGTCTTCTTTTGAGAAGTGTCTAGTCATGTCTTTTGCCCACTTTTTAATGGGGCTGTGTGCTTTTTTCATTTTGGCACGTTTCAATTCCTTGTAGATCCCAGAGGTTAGGCTTTTGTCAGATATACAGTTGACAAATATATTTTCCCATTCTGTGGGCTGTTTCCCTGCTCCCTTGATGGCCTCTTTGGTTTTGCAGAATCTCGTCAGTTTGATGAGGTCCCACTTGTCTACCTTGTTTATTATGGTATGAGCACTTAGGGTTTTGATCAGGAATTGATTGCCAGTTTCAATTTCAATAAGGGAGTATCCTGCATTTTCTAAGGTTCTTATAGTTTGAGGTTTTATGTTTAGATCTTTGATCCATTTACAGCTAATTTCTGTGTATGGTGATAGGTAGGGGTCCTATTTCAATCTTCTGCATGTGGTCAGCCAGTTTTCCCAGCACCATTTACTGAATAGATTCTCCTCTCCCCAGTGGTTTTTGTTGGAGGCTTTGTCAAAGATGAGTTGGTTGAGAAATTGAGGCTTTGCTTCCAGAATCTCTATCGTGTTCCATTGGTCTGTTTGCCTGTTGTTGTACCAATACCTGGCTGTTTTGATTACTGTAGCCTTAATAGTAAAGTTTGAAGCCTGGAAGTGTGATACCTTCTGCTTTGTTCTTTTGCTAAGGATTGTTTTGGCTATTCGTGGTCGTTTATGTTTCCATATGAATTTCTGTATTGTCATTTCCAGGTCTGAGAAGAATGATGTCGGTAATTTAATGGGTATTCCAGTGAATCTGTAGATTTCCTTTGGTAGGATGGACATCTTAACGATGTTGATTCTTCCTATCCATGAGCATGGAATATTTTTCCATTTGTTTTGTGTCTTCTTGGATTTCTTTGAGCAGTGTTTTGTAGTTCTCACTGTAAAGGTCTTTCACTACTCTGGTTAGGAAGATGCCGAGTTATTTCATTTTGTGTGTGTGTGGCTATTGTGATTAGGATTGTGCTTTTTATTTGGTTCTAGGCCTTCCTGTTGTTAGTGTATGAGAATGCAACTGTGTTTTGCACATTAATCTTGTACTCCGAGACTTTGCCAAAGTCCTTTCAGTGCACGCAAGTATTGACAGATTCTCTTGGATTTTCAAGATATAGGATTATATCGTCAGCAAAGAAGGATAACTTGACTTCCTCTTTTCTTATTTGGATACCCCGATCACCTTCTCTTGCCTAATTTCCCTAGCTAGGACTTGCAATACAATGTTGAACAATAGGAGTGAGAGTGGGAAGCCTTGTCTTGTCCCAGTTTTCAGGGAAAATGTTTCCAGTTTCTGTCCTTTTAGCAATATGCTAGCTATGGGTTTATCATAGATGGCACTTACTATTTTGATGTATGTTCCTCCAGTACCTAGGTGTTGAGGGTTTTTATCAAGAAGGGACAGAATTTAGAATTTATCAAATGCTTTTTCTGCATCTAATGATAATCATGTGGTTCTTGTTTTGACATCTGTTGATGTATTTAATTACATTTATGGTCTTGCGATTGTTGAAACAACCCTGCATCCTAGGGATGAAGCCTACATGGTCATGGTGGATGACTTCTGACATGTGTCATTGGATCCGATTTGCTAGAGTCTTGCTAAGGATTTTTGCATCTATATTCATAAGGGATATTGGCCTGTAGTTCTCTTTTCTCATTGACTCTTTACCCAGTTTGGGTATCAGTGTGATGTTAACTTCATAAAATGATTTGGGGAGGATTCCATCTCTCTTAATTACCTGGAATACTTTCACTAGGATTGCTGTAAACTAATCCCCATACATTTTGTAGAATTCTACTGGAAAGCTATCCAGTCCAGGGCATTTTTTTGTCCATAGTTTTCTTACGACAGAGTCAATTTCTAGGGTTGTTATTGGTCTATTTAGTGTCTTAATGTCTTCTTGTTTCAGCCTGCAGAGATTGTGTGATGTCAGAAGGCCTTTTCATTTTTTTTTTTCTCTTTTAATTTTTATTTTAAAATTGTGGGGTAAAATTAAAGGCTAGGTATACAAATATTCACTGTGCAGCTACCCTTATTGATGAGGTCTGCCCTCCCTTCCTCAAGCAGATATCAACTACTGTCAATTCCACCTCCCCACACCCCCACCTTCCCCACAGTTTCTCACCACTTCAATCCTTTTCTTATAGTAATACGGTAGTTGTTCAAGGTCCACTTATAAGTGAGAACATGTGATATTCAGGTCTTTGTTTCTGTGAGAGATCATTCAGTATTATAAACTCTAATTCCATCCAGATTGCTGCAAAGATCATGATTTTGTTCTTCTTTATGGCTGTGTAACATTCCATTGTGTATATGTACCACATTTGTTTTTTATCCAGTCCTCTTTTGATGGGCAGCACAGTTGGTTCCATGTTCTTGCTATTCTGAACAATGCTGTGACAAACATACGTGTGCAGGTATCATTTTCATAGAGCGATTTGAGTTCTTACAGGTATATTCCCAGTAGGGTGATTGCAGGGTCATTTGGAAGGTCGATTTTTAGAACTTTTAGGAATCACTACACTGATTTCCACAGAGGCTATACTAGTTTACACTCCCACCAACAGTGTAAAAGTGTTCCCTTTTCGCCACATCCTCTCCAGCATCTGTTATTTTTTGAGTTATTGATGATGGCCATTCTGACTGGAGTTAGGTGGTATCTCAGTGTAGTTTTAATCTGCATCTCTATGATGACTACTGAGGCTGAACATTTAATGCAGTACCCATCAAATTACCAGCAATATTCTTCTCAGACCTAGAAAAAACAATACAGGAATTCATATGGAAACATAAACGACCAAGAATAGCCAAAACAATCCTCAGCAAAAAAACAAAAACAAAGCAAGAGGTATCACACTCCCAGATTTTAAACTATATTATAAAGCTACAATAATCAAAACACCCTGGTATTGGTTTAAGAATAGGTATATAGACCAATGGAATAGAATTGAGATTCCAGAAGCTAAACCTCAATTTCTCAACCAACTCATCTTCAACAAAACCTCCACCACCCACTACTGGGGAGAGGAGAACCTATTCAGTAAATGGTGCTGGGAAAACTGACTGACCACATGCAGAAGATTCAAACAGGACCCCTACCTCTCCCCATACATAAAAATTAACTCTAAATGGATCACAAACCTAAATGTAAAACCTCAAACAGTAAGAACCTTAGAAAATGTAGGAGACACTCTTATGAAGGTTGGAACTGGCAACCAATTCCTGACCAAAGCCCTAAATGCCCAGGCCATAAGAGATAAGATAGACAAGTGGGACTTCATTAAACTGACAAGCTTCTGCAAAGCCAAAGAAACCATCAAGGGAGCGGGGAGACAGCCCACAGACTGGGAAAAAATATTTGCCAATTCCATGTCTGACAAAGAGCTAACATCAAGGATCTATAAGGAACACAAACATGCTGACAATAAAAAAACAAACAGCCCCATTACAAAGTGGACTAAAGATATGAATAGACACTTATCAAAAGAAGACATGCGAGCAGCCAACAGATACATGAATAAATTTATTTCAAATGGGAAAGAAAGATAAACAAAATACAGAATGAAATAGCATAATTAAATACACACAATAGATTAGAATGTTAAAGAAATATTATTAATAACTATTAGCAAATTTACAAACCTAAGTTAGAATATTAACTATCTGAAATATTAACTATCTAGAAATTTGGCCAGAAAAATAACCATAAAGAAATATAAATGGTAATCAGAGGCATCCTTTATAAAACTAAACAAGAATAAAAAAAACTTTTTAAAAACCTCAATCCCAGAAAGTTTATAGACAAGTTGTACTAATTTTTCAGGAAATCTGTAAGATCTGTCTTAGATAAAGTGCTCCAGAAACTAGAGAAATCACAAAGGCTGCCTAACTCATTTTATAAAGCTGTAAAGTCTGATTTCAAAACCAGGCAAGAGAACTTGAAGAAGAGAAAATTACAAGCCTATTTCACCTGGTATCATAGATGTGAAAAGTGAAAATAAAATATTAGCTATTTGATAATATTGTATCAAAATAATGCATATGTATAAATTTTATAAAACTGTCAGCAAATAAGAATAGAAAGAAATTCATTAACTTGGTCAAAATTATACAAAAAAGACTACAACAACTCAGCAGCAATTAGTAGAGAAGCTCAAAACACATCCTCTTCAGGATGGGGGTGGGGAAAGTCATATTAAAAAAAAGAAAAGGAATTAAGGAGATGAGAAAAAAAAAATTATTTCCAAACAATATCATTATCTACATAAAGCGACCAACATTTACCATTCATTATGTGAATTTCCTAGAGAGTTCAGCAAGGCAAGAGTAGGAGACAGATGTGCAAACATAAAAAGTTATAAAAGAAGACAGACAACAGAGACTTGTACAATGGAGAGGAAGGACAGAGATGGGAACTTTACCTGGGAAGGTCAGGAAAGACCTCTTCAAAGAAGTAACAATTGTGAAAGATCATGGTATTGTAGGTGGATGTAGCTGCTTGTCCAATGACTAAGAAGGTAGATAAACAGTAGTTCAGAAAGTTTGGTACTGGGGCAGAAGAAAAGTGTGGGACAGCATATGAAACTGGAGTGGTGGGATGGAGTCTCATCTTCAAGAAACCTGTATTTTATGCTAAGATGCTTGGATCTTACAAGTAAATGGGAGATACTGTAAGGTACTCATCAGTACTAAGACATGGTCCAGTTGAGGTCATTAGAAAGATTACTTTGGTAACAGCATGGAAAATGGACTAAAATGGGTTGAGATCAGAAGGTATGCAGTAAGTTACTGCAGTGGTTTAAATTAGGCTCTATCTTTAGGAATGGAAGGTAGTATCTAGAGATGCTTAGAAGGTAGAAGCAATTAGATTTGAATGAAGAAAGTGAAAGTCTGCACTGAGAACAGAGTGACAGTGATGCCAGCAATTTGCCAGAAAAAAAAAAAATCTTCACCAATTACTGTCTAAAGCCAATAAATCCTTTCTAATTTTCTTTACATTTTAAGTCATACTACAAATAACCTACTTCAGGGAGCTTATGCATGTGTCGGAGCAGGGAATATATGAAATACCTGTGCATTTTCCTCTCAATTTTGCTGTGAACCTAAAACTGCCCTGAAATAGTTTTTTCAAAAAAATTAAACTGAAATAGTTTTTTCAAAAAAATTAAAAAATAAAGCTAATTTAGCCAAGGAAGAACAAAGAGATAGTAAAAGAAAAAAGACTTTATTAAAAATTTTAATAAAAATTTAAATATAGCACATTCAAATATTTACTCCTTTGCTTCCTGGTTTTGTGGGGGCTGTTCTGTGTTGTTTTGTTTTGCTGTGTTTTGCTTTGTTTTGTTTGAGTTGGGGGTCTCTGTCACCAGGCTGGAGTGTAGTGGCACCATCACAGCTCATCTCAACCTGGACCTCCCAAGCTCAGGTGATCCTTCAACCTCAACCTTCCAAGTAGCTGAGGCTACAGGTGTGTGCCACCATACCCAGCCCATCTTTTGAATTTTTGTAGAGATGACTTCTCACTGTGTTGCCCAAGCTGATCTCAAATTCCTGGCCTCAAGCAATCCTCCCACCTCAGCTTCCTAAAGTGGTGGGATTATAGTTGTGAGCCTTCGTACCCAGCTGCTTTCTGGTTTTGAGGGGGTATTTATTCCAAAATAGCAACATAAAGTATTTTGAGTGCAACTTTACTCATTAAATGTCATTGGTAAACCTGGAACATAAGCTTGATATAAATGTTAAATATAGATTTCAAATACAGCTTTAATTATCTCCATTGCTTTTGCAGCATGCATTAGTTTGCTCAACATTCTTCTTATGAGATTATCCATTTTGCTACATGTAGCTCTCATTTATTCATTTTAATTGCCATACGATAAAATACATTGTATGATATGCTATTTTCTATTATTAATGATTTGTTTGGGATGTTCTTAATTTTTCTTTATTGCGAGCAATGCAGCTATAAACATTCTCATACAGGTATTTATGTACTCTGTGCAAAAGTTACACACAGACTGTATAGATAGGAGAGGAACTTATAGATCAGGTGGCATGCAAATCTTCAACACTACTAGATATTGTCAAATTGTAAAGAGGTTGGGCCAATTTGATTTTTATGAAATGCTACCTTGCTGGAATGTTCTGAGGTGTTTTTTGTTGTTTTTTTGTTTTTGTATTTATTTGACTTCAAATGAGCTATCATTCCACATGATTTCCTACCAGTAGGATTTTTATCCCCCTGTGGAATGCTTCTTTTCATCCTTTGCCAATTTTTCTATTGGTTTGTCTTTTTCTTCTTGATTTGTAGAAGTTTTTTACATGTTTTAGATACAAATCCTTGTCAGTTGCATATGTTGCAAATATCTTCTCCCATTCTGCGACATGACTAGGAATGGTATTTTTGATATACATATAAACAATTTTACTTTAACAAATTCAAATTGATCATCCTTTTTCATTATGGTTAGGGTTTTTGTGTCTTGTTGAAAAAAAAAAACTCCCTGTCTTGGTTTCATAATTATGCTGCTTTTTAAACTTAACTGTTTGTTTTCACCTAGGGAATTAATCTATCTAGAATTAATTTTTGTGTGTAGTATGAAATCTGGATCTAATTTTATATTTTTATTTGGAAAAACATTTATCCCAGCAGAGTATATTTATTGAATAATCCAGCCTTTCACCACCAATTGCTAATGCTACCTCAGACACAAATTGAATTTTCATGTATGCATGTTATGAAGTTCCCATCAAGAAAAAGGATTGGATCAGGTAATTTAAATCATTTTTAATGAGGGGGACAATTTAGAGAGATAAGGGCAGTGGTGTGGAGAAAGTAAATTCTTTTTACTCCTACCTAGCACCAAAGGGAAAGAAAAGAGGAGGAATTAATGTTACTGGATCCCACTGGGAGAGAAGAGTAGCTGAGGAGCATAGCAGAGGAGGGTCACCCAGCAAAGCTGCAGCTGGGGAGAAACAGAGCTGCTGCAGCAGAAACAATCCCAAATCTCCTCCTATCTTCTGATTCCTTGCAGGTACCTCTTGTCAGTCAAACTGAAACTGAAGCCAGAGGTCAGGGAGGCCTGGTGGGCATCTTCCCAAAGCACAGGCTAAGTAGAGATGGATGGAGGATGGAGAACGGGGGCGGGGTCACCAGCACAGCATCTACTCTTTTGCAAGTCAGTGTCTACTCTTGCCTTTTGCTGGAAAAAAAATCCCTTCATCCTCCTCACAGGATATCCTCATAATTTCGACAATTATTATATCATCATGGGTGAGGTTATTTCAATTATACACCCACCTGGAACCTAACTTAAAACATGATTCCCCACCTGTTCTCTTTATAAAAGGTAGCAGTAAAAGAAAAATCATCAATTAGTGTAAGAAATATATGGCTACCTTGGTCCCTCCTCTGTATCTGATCACCAGGTGAAAGTTGACAGTCATAACTTCCTCTTTCCACCACCAATTTCCTCTTATTCTGGATACAAAATGACTGGAATCTTGACACTTCTGGGATCTGAGCCCTTAGTGGCCCTGTATTTAATAGGTTACCACAGTTTTACATTACAGGCAACCACTGGACACTGTAATGATAAAAGGTGCTCTAGTTAATGTCTTGAGTTTTAGAGATACGATTTCTTTTTCATCACATGACTTCAACCCCAATTCCCTTGGTAATAAAACACTCTAATAAGAAAAGTAGGCCCGATTTCTCAGTCGGAGGATTTAGTGCCATGGGAAACTACAAATATCTAGGTGGTAGTCTCAGCTTCCGTATTACTAGAACCATCACTGTTGAAAGTTTCTCCCCTGAGTACTAAGACTCCAAACTATTGATCCCCAAGTTGTAGAGACAAGAAGCAAAACTTTTCTGAGTTTCAAGGTCTGAAATGAGACTACCCCATTCCTGGTACCAATTACATTATTAGACAGCATCCCAGCAAAAAAGAGAATTCACACATATTTTAAGTGAGGATATTTACAGAGGTACAAGCAAGGTCAAGGCAAAAAATAAGGAATGTTGAAGCACCCAGAAAGTACCTAAGCCAGGAAGCTAATATCAAAGGAAGGAAAAACGTTTAATGGAACCCAATGAGAGGTGGAATTTGGTGAGAATTAAATGCGTGAAGGGGAAGTTTTCCCTTGGAGAGGAATTCAGCTGCTATCAGAGAAATAGAGCTAGTGGGGGAAAAGGAAGAAATACCCCGCCCTTTCCTCCTGCTCTCTCATCTCTTGCTAGTGCCTCCCTTGTCCGTTGACCAAATGTAGTTTGAAAAAGAGTCCCAATGATGCCTCCCAGGGAACAGAGAAGAGCAGAGAAAGGCAGAAAAGAGGTTGTCAGTGGGAATGTCAGAGAAATAACCAGAAAACATCGATCTGTTTCTAGGCTTTCTGTTTTGTTTCACTGGGTTTTTTTAATCTATTTGTGTGTCACTATTATATTGTCACTTGTGTCCATTTTTCTAATAATTTGAAAAGTCACTGTTATGTTAAATTGTAACATATGCTTGTGTCTGTTTCTGGAGTCTCTAGTCTGTATTGTATATGCTTGTACTAATAATCACACCTTTTTCATACTATATATCAAGAGTATACAATGGAGAAACTCCAAAAACAGAGAACTTATTTATAAAAAGTGTGTATTTATTCTTACATGCTTAAATTTCAGTCACCATCAAAGTCCTTTCTGTTTGATGCAATACACCTATCATGATGCTTTTTCAGTGGAAAAACAGTTTTAGAACTTAACAATTTTGCTATCTTTTAGTGCTTCTGCCAGTTTTTTGTTTCACCTCTTCCACATCAGCAAAACCTTTTCCTTTGAGGGCTTTTTTAATCCAGGGAAACAACAACAAAAAAAGGCAGGCAGAATCAGGTGAATAGACAGAGTGGGATATGGGGACCATGCCGTTTTTGGTCAAAAACTGCTGAACACTCAACACGATGTGGGCAGCTGTATTGTCATGGTGGAAGAACCAGTCACCTGTTTGCCAGAAAAAAATTCACTGAAGCCAAATGCAGTCTCTCATGACAATACTAGCTGTGACACCATTACCAATGGGTTCCTAGAAGACTTAACTAGTGGGAGAAGCCTGTACTAAAAGAGGCCCACCCTCCAAAATAAAAATCATGGGTTTTTCTGAGTTTCCCTTGTATTTTGATGTTGGATAGGATCAGTCCTTCCCCCAATTGTTTTTCAATAATTTTTTGTTTGAATCTATTTTTTATTGTTTCTATTTCTCTTCAAGATAAATCAGTGGGTCAGCTTTCATTGTTTATAAGAACTTACACTGATTTATAGATAAATTACAGGACAATTTGATATCTTTACACATTGAATCCTCTTGTCAGTTGTAACTTCTCAGGTCTTCCTGTATTCTTCAACAAAATATTGCAAGTATTCTAATATAGGTCTTAATAAGTTTAGCTCTTGGTATTTTTAGGAGTTTTCTCCTATTGCATTTTCTAACTGATTACTCCTGCTGTAGAGAAATATTTTCATACTTCTTTTTGGGTGGGGAGAAATCTTGCATTTGGCCAAAATAGTATACTCTCTTATTGGTTCTAATCGCTTATCAAGCAATAGTCTTGGATTTTTCATTTAAACAATTTTGGTTCTACAAATGGAGATCAACTCCTCTTCATCTATATACATACTTCTTGTTTCTCTTCCTTGCACTGGTCAGACAATTTGGATCATTAAGAGTGAGAACAAGCATCCTTTCCCTGTTCCTGAATTTATGTTTCTCAGTTAAGGATGATGTTTGCTCTAGCCATGCCCGTCTTTGCACTGGAGACTTTTTTTGTTTGTTTGTTTGTTTTTGCTAAAGGTTTTTCATAGGAATGAATATTGAATTGTATAGCATGTTTAGGTGAGTTTCTTTTTTTTGAGGGGGTGAGGTTTTTTTTGAGGCATCTATTGGGATGATTATATGAATTTTTAAACTTGTGCCTCATGCAAGGTCCTTGAAATCTTGCTTGTCTTGTTCACACTTTTATACCAATACCTAGGAGACTGTCTCACTTTATGCATTTAAAAAACATTTTTTGGATAAATGCAAAACTATTCATCAATAAATAAAAGTATTGATTGATTGTGATTAGTTACACTGATGAGCCCTCGTATTTGTATTCCTAGGACAAATCCTAATTGGTCATAATGAATTATTCTTTTAACACATTGCTGAATTTAATTTGGCATTTTTAAATTTATTTTTTACATTGACAGATAAAGTCGTATGTGTTTACCTTGTACATGATGTTTTGAAGTATATATACATTGTGGAATGACTAATTGTAGTTAATTAGCAAGTACATTATCTCACATGCTTATCATTTTTGAGGCAAGGATATTTTACATACACTCCCTCAGCATTCTTCAAGAATATGTTATTAACTGTAGTCACCATGTTGTACAATAGAGCTCATGAATTTGTTCATTCTGTCTAACTGAAATTTTGTATCCTTTGACCAATATCTCCTCAGGTCCCCACCCAACCATCCCAACCTCTGGTAACCACCATTCTACTTTCTACTTCTCTGAGATCGTCTTTTTGAAATTCTACCATATCAGTAAAATCATGTGGTATTTGTTTTTCTGTGCCTGCTTATTTCACTTAACATAATATACTCCAGGGTCACCCATGTTTTCATAAACAACATTATTGCCTTCTTTTTATGACTAAGTTATATTCCATTGTGTATATATACACCACATTCTTTTTATCCATCCTTCCCTTGATGAATACTTAGATTGATTCTATATCTTGACCTTTGTGAATAATGCTACAATAAATATGGCAATGCATATATCTCCTCAACATATTGATTTCATTTACTTTGGATATATACTTAAAGCAAGATTGCTGGATCATATGATAGTTCTATTTTTAAATTTTTTAGGAAACTTTATACTGTTCATAATGGCTGTATTAATTAATAATCACCAAGAAAATTTATTTTAAGAGTTTTGTTTCTGTGTTCGTGGGTTATTTGTACAGTTTTCTTTTAGGAACTATGCTTATCTAATTTGGGCACTAAAGCTATGCTATCCTTATAGAATAAGGTGGAAAGCAGTTCATCTTTAACTTTCCCTGGAAAAGAATTATTTTGTTCTTGAATGCAGGAATTAACTTTTTCTTGGAGGGCTGATAGACTTCATCTATTAAACTGTCATTTTCTGGCACATTTTAATGAATAGATTTTTTTCTTTACACTCTTCTTTTCTTCTATCTTTATTGATCTATTTACATTTTCTTATCTCTTCTTCAGTCACTTTCCTATATAAAATCCATGAAAATCATTAATTTTATAAAATTTTCATATTTATTAGCATTTTTTTCATATTTTTCCTATGTCATACATCAAATTAACTCAATACTTTAAAATCTCCTCCCTATCTGAGATCATGATGTACTTTCTCATTTCTATTATTTGTGCCTTCTCTCCTTTTATTTCTTGCCATAACTTGCCAAATCTTTTAAAACATTTTACTGATTATTTAAAATAACAAATTTCAGGTTTTATTTATTATTTAACATTTCCATTATGTTTGGTTTAATTTTATGTGACAAATATGAGGTTTTTTCCTACTCTCTTTAACTCACTTTGTTTCCCTTTTTTCAGTTTCTTGAGTTAAATACTTTGCTTATTTATGTTCAACTTTTATCTCCTAATCAATGCATTTATGTCTAAAAAATTTCCTAAGTACAGTTTTGGCTGTATTTCTCAGGTCTGATAAATACTCCACTTGCTGTTTTCATTTCTAAATGATTTATAACTATAGTTTTGGATCTCTTTTTAGCAATTTCTGAGAATTTTTAACAACTATCTTTGTTGCTTGTCTCCAATATCATCTGTCTAATGGGCAAATTTGTTACCAGTATCATTTCAGATTTGGAAAATTTTTGTGTTTTGCTTTTCGTCTAATTTTTGGTCAAGTTTTGTAAAGTCATATGTGTTTTGAAAGAATTTGTATGCCCTTAAGATAGATCACATTAATTGTTGTTCAAATATTCTAGTGTCTTATTTATTTTTTGTTTTCTTAAATCCACTAATTTTCTACAGAAGTGTCTTTTTTTTCTGTCCTCATTTTTTACTTTCTCCCATAAAATATAGGGTCGAGACAAAATAGTTTCCACTAATGAGTTCCTGGAACATTTTTGTCTTCAGTACACAAACAACGTGCCTTATAGTCAATGCTCTGCCATCTCAGTAGAAAATCTCTTTTCAACACTGAAGTATTTTAACTCTTTCCTGTTCCACCATGCATGGGTTACGCCTACACAGGCAAATGGTCTGAGTAAGATCCAGACAGTGTCATTCTGTCTTGTGTCTAGTTTTCTGGGGAATGAGCCACCTGAGACCCAATCCCCACCACTACACAATATGTCCATGTAACAAACATGCATGTGTACCCCCTGAATCTAAAATAAAATAACAATAATATTAGTAATTTTTACTGCTTCATCAGAGACATCCTGTGAATGGGCGATAGGAACACAATAATCACTACCACGGTTGGCACCACTGCCTTTACATGTACTGAAACACCAACACTTTGACCATCTGTGGCTTTTGCATGATCAATGCAAACATCAAAACAGTGCAAAAGACAAATGATCTGTTAGTATTGTTATGTCAATAATTTTTGACTGTGTGTGCCCCTGAGAGGAGCCCAGTGAACCACCAGCAGTTCATAGACCCTACTTTGACAACAAATAAGAGTTTCCAAAAACCAGGTTTCCAAAACCCAATACCAGAAGGCTGGGGAAACTCACTGTGATAAACTGGACACCTAAGTTAAGAGCCCAGTGAACTCTTTGTCTCCTTGATTATATATTTATTATCTCTCTTATCTCCTAAAAATGTGGTAAAATTATGTGAATAAATCTCCAAGAATTTTTTTTCTCTTTCTCTCACTCTCTCAGTCTGTCTGTCTCTGTCTGTCTCTCTCTCTCTCTCTCTCTCTCTCTCTCAGGATAACTTTTGTGGTTTACCTTGGAAAGTTCTAGAGTGTTTGACACCCTCTTCCAAAAGCACAGGTAGGTGTTCAGTACAGTGTGGAATCATCCTAAAATCATGGAAATGCTGCCATTTGTGCTAAGTTATCAGACTTGCAGAAATTCTTAGAATCTGACACCCAACATAACTGAAATTTGTGGGGGGGAAAGGAAGAGAGGTAGGAAGTTTTACAAACTATTTGGTCTTTAGTTTATAAAGAGTGTTAGGCTTTTGCCCTCTAAATTTAAATCTAGTAGTTTGAGGTCTAACTTAGTTCAGAAAAGAAATTGCCCCATTAATTTGTTATAAAGGGAAATTTATAGCTGCTATAATGAAGTAAAAAACAACCAGAAATAAATTCCTTTAATAAAGGAAATTGAGTATGGTGCATATGTCCCCAGATATTCCATTTAAAACATTTCGCCAACTTAATCTAGCTACCTAGTAGTAAGGCAATTATATAATAAAGATTTAGGGTTGATATAAATTTAAGGTCCAGTTGTGATCTTGGATCTTGGATTATAACAAAGTACTTCTTGTAGGAAAGCAAGCCCCTCAGCAATTTTTGCATTGTTGTGTTCAATTAAATGACAATTTATTCTGTTTCTGTTTTTAATGGGACTCGTCTTTTACTGTCATTACTGGTCCACCAGAGAGAACACATGAGAGTTCTCTTTATTTTTCTCTTTAGAGAAACTAAAGCATCAGTGCTTGCTTTTCTAGCAATGAAAAAGCTCATGACTCGCGGAAGGCCAGCTCCATCTAGCTGTTTATGCTGCTCCATTCCTCTGTCCATGCTCCAACAACATCAAATAGTGTGTACAAGCTATCATCAAAAGACAGTTTCTTCTAAAACAGATCCTTGCCAAGTGGACACATTGGTGACCTTGTGTATAAACTCTTTTAAATACAGTGATACATACTAATTTGTTTCTATCATACTTTTCTCCTTTTTGTCTTCTTTGAAAATAAATGAAGTTGGTTATTCTGAAAAAAAAAAAAACTCTAAGACATGAATTATTCTAAAACACCCACAAACATACACACTTTTATTAAGTCTGAAATCTAGGTCTAACATTCCATGAAGGTTAAAAGGTAACCGGATTAAATGTTTAAATGATATTATATTTGAGTTTGTTTATTATGGTGCATATGGGCTTTTATCAAAAAATGCTAAAACAGTTCCCCTGAGACATCTGAAGGAGTATTCTCCAATCTCTCTTGTTGAAATCAATCTAAAAATATTTAGCATTGTGTAAATCTTGTGGTATTCACATGCATCTTTATTAGGTCATGCCAATATTAAAGATATTTTACACTAAAAAAAATCAGTCCTTGTAGCATATATTTCCTACATTGCAATTATTAAATTATTTTTAAATTGAGAAAATTAATAAACCCTATAGAGAATCTATGCTCTTGGGTGAGGTTAGAAATTTACATTGTCACCACAATTTTATCACTAAAGAGATGAGTTAACATCTTTATGAATTCACTTAAACCATTATTTCACTTCAAAGAGCACTACATACATTTCAAAATATGTTGCTTTAACATATTTTCAGTGCATTTTCATCAATATTTTATTCTGCTATCACCTAGCCTTACCTCTCGTCACAAACAATAAAGCAGGGCAGCCAGGCAGTTTAACGCAGCTTGAGCTCAGCAACCACCTTCCACCACGATCTTCATTCAAATATCGAAATGCACACCAAGGGACAAAAGAATTTATTTGCAATCAGAAAACATGATTTTATAAATCGCTCAGAGTCTATAAAATCTCCAAACACACTCATTGTATATGATTTCTTAGATTCCATGTTCTATTTTGCTCAAAGCATGTATTTGTACAGATAACATTGCTATTCACAAAGAGTCGAAAGAAGGATGTTGCAAGTGGAAATCTACTTAATTTGCCCTTCTGCTGAGGTTGAATGCTGCCCCCTACTCCTTCATTCATTCATACAATACAATGTTGCAAGTGAGCTGCATACACAGAGTTCTGCATTGTGCTCTGCTCTTAGACTCTTCAAAGAAAATACATCCTAAGTTTTCCCATCTACAGGCATTGTACAGGCAGTACAAAGAGTGATGACAAGCTTTACATTTCTGTCATTAGTTCTCTTCAGGGTTAAGACACATGCCTTTGTTCAAAGACACTGATAGCTACTAATATCATTGCATGATTTTGATGATCAGAAAAACCAGCAGAAAGAGAGGCATTATGGGACAAGAATCAGGGCTTATAACTATCAGAAGCACAACAGAGCAGCTGGCAAAATCTAAGGCAATGGGGAATATCATGGTGAGTGGTGTAGAACAGCAGAAGGAACAGACGTCTAAGAGTCTGGAGTCAAGTACATGTGTCAACTCCCAGCATTACCATCACTGGGTGTATGGCATTGAGTAAAGTATTTCACTTCACCAACTTTCTGTTTCTTCACAGGTGAACTGGAAATGAAAATGTATTTATTCCTGAAAGGGCTAATATGAAAATTAACATGTGGAAGTGTAAGGCCCAGAGAAGATATTCAAAATTTTGTAGCTACCTTTTCCTCCTTTCTCGGTATGAACACAAGTGTGTAGCAGAGGGCTACCAGAAATACTACATGTCATGGAGGTAGGGACGGATGAATTTGGGTAATCTAAATACTGTAAGCGTAAAGGCCTGAAAACCAACTTCAAACTTACCTAGTACTAAGACATGCTCCACCTTAGATCCAAAAGTCAGAAAGTGTTTAGGTCAAGCACACACACACACACACACACACAAAAGACTTTGTAGGCCATTTTGAGTAAGGGCTCTAAATATTTGCAATATACACCCCAGTTATTTCCAAAATCAATTTGAGCCTCTAAGATGTGTTCTTACCAAGTCAAATTTCCCCTTAGTAGACAGGACATCCAAGGTTACCTTTTGTGCTTTTTGTTTTGTTTTGTTTTGAGTTGGCATCTCACTCCATCACCCAGCTGGAGTTCAGTGGCACGCTCACGGCCACGGCTACCCCAGAGTCAGCCTGCTGGGCTCAGGTGATCCTTCCACCTCAATCTTCCAAGTAGCTGGCACTACAGGCGTGCGCTAGCAAGCCTGACTAATTTTTTGATTTATTGTGGAGATGAAGTCTCATCAAGTTGCCCAGGCTGTTCTCGAACCTGTGGGTCAGGCAATCCTCTCACCTCAGCCTCCTAAATTGCTGGGATTACAGGCTTGAGCCACCACACCCAGACTTGTGATTTTACTTTCTTCCATCTTTTATCTCATCACACATTTTTAGTTTATCATCTTCTAAACACATCTTCAGATGATTTCTATTATCACAGACCCAGCACTTTTTGTATGGGAAACATAAACATTCCCCCTTCCTTAAGTTTCAAGATCCTCTAAGAAAAGATTTTGAAAAACCAATTAGACATGCTAATAACTGAAAATGTTACCAAAGGAAATTCTAAGCATTGTCCAGATCAACTAAATCCAAAACTTCCACAAAACACAATAGACTAGAAACTATCCCTTCTCTCCTATTGGTCTACATTTCCTGTATTTATTGTGGTTACTGCTATAAAACTTCACACAGAGTAGAAGTTACCTCTAAACATTGTACAAATATGAACAAATTAGCCAAACTTAGGCGTTCTGAGACCTTGTGATTCATCTGTTTTTTTCTGTTAGGTTCATCTGTGCCCAATCTCTACAGGGCAAAACCACACAATGTTCTATTCCCTACTTGAATTTGACAAATGTCTTAAGCAATGTTATGGCTGACACTTACTCAAATTAACAGTATCATCTTTTGTTAATAAATTAAATCACTTTGCCTTCAGTTAATTTACCACAATTCTTTGTCAATCAATACTAAAATTCTCCTTAGTCTTCCCTGTAATTTTTCTACTTTTACAATGGTTTCTAAGCTTGGATAACTCTACGAAGACTAATTGTAGATGATGTATTAATCCATATTCCAGAAAAATATTAGCATATCAGTACCTAAGAAGACCTGCTGCTATAACATGTGAAACACAGGGAAAATACGTCAAACTATAAGTGATCAACAACACCAATTCATTTGTGAATTTTGGTGCATGTAGTTTGACTTACTCTAACACTTTATTTATTCAACAAAATCTTCACGCACTGCTCACTATCTTCCAGGCACTGCTCTGTGTGCTTACAAATATACACCATCTATACAGAAATTACTTTTTTTTTTAAATTTTTTTTATTATGGTATTATGGGGTACAGTTAGGGGTTAGGTATACAAAATTGCTTCGTTCAGGCACCCTTGATGATAAGAGGTGTCTCCCCATCCCCAGAAAGATATTTTTTAAGGACATGATGCTACAGTTAGTCCTCACCTGTAATCCTAGCACTTTGTGAAGCCGAGGTGGGAGAATCACTTGAGCCCAGAAGTTCAGGACCAGCCTGGGCAACAATGCAAGATCTTGTCTCTACCAAAAAGTTAAAAAATTAGCCTGGCATGGTGGCATGTGCCTGTAGTCCCAGCTACTCAGGAGGCCGAGACAGGAGGATCACCAGAACCCAGGAGGTCGAGGCTGCATGAGCCATGATCATGCACTCCAGAGCAAGGCCTCAACTCAAAAAACTTAATAAATAAAATAAAATTAAGGCAAAAATTAGGGTCATCTTATGATATGAGC
>CAUYQG010028787.1:0-15589 GCA_963574415.1 Tarsius wallacei
GGTGGCTCAGCCTGTAATCCCGCGCCTTGGGAGGCTGAGGTGAGTGGATTGCCTGAGCCCGTGGGTTCGAGACCCGCCTGGGCAACTTGGTGAGACCTCATCTCTACAATAAATCAAAAAATCAGCCGGGCGTGGTAGCGCGCGCCTGTAGTTCCAGCTACTTGGAAGGCTGAGGTGGAAGGATCGCCGGAGCCTAGCAGGTCGAGGCTGTGGTGGCTGGGAGTGGCCACTGCACTCCAGTCTGGGCGACAGAGTGAGACTCCAACTCAAAAAAAAGAAAAAAAGAATACTTAGGGAAGATTTATTCCACAGAGGTTTAGAGAACTGGTCATAATGTACACAGCTCATGAATTGCTGGTTCATGCAGCTATCAATAAGCTCAAGCTCTGCTCTGCTGGAATTTTTAAGAGGAAAAAGTAGACAAACACTAGTAATTTCTCTGAAATTATAGAAGAAACTGTCTGGCAAATTGTAAGTGCCCCAAACATTTTTTGCTGAATTAATAAAAGAAAGAACATGATGTAGTGAATACAAGGACCCCAAACACACAGAATTTCCATTACAGTCACTCATTAGAAGGGGCAGGTCCAAACTCAGAGAATCACCTTCCCCATCACTCTTCAACTCCCCTCAACCTTTTGCCAGCATATTCTTGCTGAGAATAGTCATTTTACCTCACATGTTTGTCCTCCCATTACCTTTGATATAACTTATTCACAGTACAGGGAAAGAAGACATCAGGCAGGGAAAATAGGTCAAACATTAACAGTGTCAATACCCTAGCAACTCGTAAAGTCAGGAGTTTGGTCCCAGGACTTACAAACCAAGTTTTAACCTTGGTTCTAGCAGTTGACTTTAAGCAAGTCATTGGCTCGCTCTTTCTTTTTTTTTTACTTTTATTTTATTTTTATTTTTATTTTATTTTACAGGGTTAGGTATACAAATGTTCATTATGCAGGTACCCTTAGTTTGTTTGTTTTGTTTTGTTTTGTTTTGTTTTGTTTGAGTAGAGTCTCACTCTGTCTCCCAGGCTGGAGTGTAGTGACATGCTCACGGCCACCCCAGCATCAACCTACTGGGCTCAGGCGATCCTTCCACCTCTGCCTTTCAAGTAGCCAGAACTACAGGCATGCACTACCATGCTTGGCTAGTTTTTTTATCTACTGTAGAGATGGAGTCTCACCAAGTTGCCCAGGCTGTTCTCAAACCTGTGGGCTCAGGCAATCCCCTCACCTTGGCCTCCCAAAGCGCTGGGTTTACAGGTTTGTGCCACCATGCCTGGCCAGAATCTTACTTTTAAATGGTTCAAGGAGAAAAATTTCTTTGCACTGTACTTCTACCTTTTTCTGTAAGTTTTTAATTATTTCAAAATAAAGTATATGTAAAAAGTTTATATGGTAGATTAACACTATACTGCACATGGACAACATACTTCTTAGTCCTGTCAGGTAAGTATTCTCTGTAGAATTGACATTTCGAGCTGAGAGCTGAAAAACAAGAGTCTGCCATTCAAAAACTGAGCTAAAGAGCATTCAAGGCAGAAAGACCAGCTGATGCAGATGCCAGACATGAAGCAGTTTAGTGAGTTCCAAGAATAGAAAAATAAGTGTCCAGGTAGCTGAGCGCTAGTCATTGACTCTCTTTGAATCTCAGTTTTCTCGAAGGACTTAGTTACTGATCATTTAAAGATTTTTTTTTTTTAACTTACATACCAGGGGCCTGCGGGCAAGGTAAGAGCAACTCTGCCCTTCCAGGGACAGATGGAAGCTCTGAGAAAGTGACGTGGAAGGGATTCCCCAGCCAGTTTGAGGAAAGCAAGTGCTATGGGACCTTGAGCAATTATCATAATACTGTAAGAAAGGGATTGGCAGTAGTGGGAAACTGCCTGGGGGGGAGGGAGTCACACCTCATCGACAAGGGTACCTGGATAATGAACATTTGTATACTTGAATTGTACTTCACATCTTTAAAATTAAAAATTAAAAAAAGTGAATGCTACTTGTGAACTAAAGAAGATGGAGGGTCAAGTGGAAAAAACCAAACACTTCTAATGTATTCTGTTTGAGTTTAGCAGAGGAGTAAAGACAGCAGTAGAGGCTTAAAACACATGTGCTGTGTACAAGGAGAATGCAGTCGGGGACAGCATGGCAAGAAAATGGTGGTGTTGTTTCAGAGAGGGCCATTTTGACCGACTGGAGTGCAGTGGCATGATTCTCCACGTTCAGGAAGACCATTGGGCTTTGAAGAAGATCGTTTAAATGCTTTAATCCATGATGATCCATGTCAGTCAACCCAAGAATTGACAAAGGTGATGAATTGTGACCAGTCACTGTGGGACATTTGCACTTCATGGACAAGCGAAAAATGCTCGAACGTATGTACGCATCAACCTAGTAATTTTAAGATAACATCCATCTGAGGGCTGCTTTTCTATGCATAAATCTGTAAGTATTCAGGTTCTCATGATACTTGCCCTCAAGGGTTCTGAGACCCAGCCCTTGCAGTAGCATCATCGCCATAAGCCAAGCAGTTGACAGTCTTAAGATATCATGGAGATGGAGGAGGAGGTGTGTTTGCATTGGGGGGTTGTCAAGTTGCTGTGAAGTTGAAACTATTTGCACACTTTTGGCTCCAGAACTCTAATTCCTTGTGAAATAAAGGAAAGCCCCCAGCAGGGTTTCCCCCATGTTTTCTTTCTAGGTCCTGTAAGGATTGCTATGCGAATGTAGTGAGAGTTTTTACACACTCAGAACTTATATTTTTGACTTTGGTAAAAAGTCAAAACAATGTTTTAAATGCCTGCCAGACTGTAGACAAATCTGCCATAGCAAGGGGCTCACATGTTGTGTATTGTAATATGTTTAGAGTTCCTTGTAATCTCACCATTGTAATAAAGCTTGCCCTGAAGTGAACGAAAAATTTTTTAAAAACCTACATACCATACAATTTACCTATTGAAAGTACAATTAAATGTCTTCTAGTAAGAGGTATGGAGATTTCTCAAACAACTAAAAGTAGATCTACCATTTGACCCAGCAATCTCACTACTAGGTATCTACCCAAGAGAACAGAGATCGTAATATGAAAAAAGACACCAGCACCCGCATGTTCATCGAAGCACAATTCACAACAGCAAAGATGTGGGATCAACCTAAATGCCCATCAACTGATTGGTGGATAATGAAAATGTGGATTTATACACTATGGAATACTATTCAGCCATCAAAAAGAATGAAATAATGTCTTGTGCAGCAACTTGGATGGAATTGGAGACCATCCTAAGTAAACTAACTCAGGAACAGAAAACCAAACACCACATGTTCTCACTTATAAGTGGGAGCTGAACTAAGGATCCACAAAAGCTAGAGAATGGTATGATGGACACTGGAGACTCAGTAGGGCAGGAGAAAGGGTAGAGGGACGAAAAATCACATATTGGGTACAGTGTGTATAGGTGGCAGTAGTGAGTGCACTTAAAACCCAGACCAAAAATTATTTGTATCCCTTGAAGCTATTGAAATTAAAAAAACAAAAGGTCAGTGACTGAGCCTGTAATCCCAGCATTTTGGGAGGCCAAGGCGAGTGGATTGCCTGAGTCTGCCCAGGCAACCTGGTTAGACCTCGTCTCTACAATAAATAATAATTTTAAAAATTAGCCAGGTGTGGTACCACACGCCTGTAGTTCTGACTACCTGGAAGGCTGAGGCGGAAGGATGGCAGAGCCCAGCTGGTTGACTCTGGGGTGACTGTGGGCATGCCACTGCACTCCAGTCTGGGCGATGGAGTGAGACTCCAACACACACACAAAAAAGGTTTCTAGTTGTGCAACTATCACACAATTTTTGAATGCTTTCATTAACCCTATATTTAGCAATCACTCCACATTTCTCCCCATCTCCCTCCTCCAGTCTTAGGAAATTACTAATCTATGTCATCTCTATAGATTTGCCTATTTTGGACATGGCATATAAATGGAATTATACAATTTTTTTATAACTAGTTTTATTCATTTAGCACAATGTTTTCAAGGTTCATCTGTGCTGTGCTATGTATCAGTACTTTATTCCATTTTATTGCTGAAAGATATTCTGTTTTATGGATATACCACATTCTGTTTATCCACTTATCTGTGAATGGATTCTTTAAAAAAATTTTTTAAATGGCTTTTTCCTTGGAGTGGCATTTACTTAGGTGGGTTGCCTTTTTTCCCTTTAGTTAACGTATCTACAGCAGAATCTCTCAAACAGCAATTCATAAATGAAATTCCTCAATGAAATAGGTAGTTGGCCACTAAGCAAGTGTCCTTGAGATGCCATCATTTTCCTTTGCTCTATAAATCAAGCAGAATCCTGCACTTTTGCCATCTTGTCCTCACTCATAGTCATATCTAGACACTACCACCAACAACAATTGCATCACCATCAACTCCTTGACATCAAGGGTTCTGCTTTGGCACCTCCTACATTTCCAGCTGACTCTGAACTACTATCACTCCAACAATTCTTTGTCTGCACCAGAATATCCAGTCCATCTACCCTACAAACTTTTCATTTCGCAATCTTTTCACATTCTCATTTCCATCCTTACCCAGCTCAGATGCCATGATCCAATCATCCTCCTCCTCCTCATCATCCTGCAGAAACACTCCACTCCTAGCCCCTCTGACCTCAGTTGTCCTTGTCTGACGAAGTTACAATCATGCTCTGATGCCCTGCCTATGCTATACACAAGTGTGAGCAGCTGAACATGACTGAGGAGGGACATTACTTTAAATTGGTGATCACAAATCTCAAGAGGGCCTCCAGCATGCATGAGAAATTCAATTTCACTTCCCTTGTTTATTTACCCTCAGTTTCCTCTACAGCTGTTTCACACTCCCTCCCCTCTTCTTAAATTTCCAGACTCTTGCCCTTTCTCACTCTCACCGATGATCTTGCTTTTTATCTCACTGAGAAAATAGCTGCAATCAGAAAACAACTTTCCCAACATTCCTCCAGCAAATCTACCAACTTACCTTCATCTGTATGCATATACTCTGCCTGCTTTCTGATTACAACAGATGACTCCATTCCAACTGTGTAAGAATATACATAACACTCTTGAGAGTTCTGAAAACTAATTCTAGGGACAAACCCTTCACTAATGTGCTAGATCCCAACTTCTCTTATATTCTGCAAAATGTTGCACAGCAAAAAAAAAAAAAAAAAGGTAATTCCAGTTTACCACCTGGCCCTTCTATGAGTAAAGTTTACATAGTCATATAGTCATGAAAAAGTAAACTCTGAATCATTGACCTAACTAAAATTATGGAGTTTGGCATCCCTCCCTCTGCCATATCAGTGGAATCCAGGACATTCCCTCACCAGGTGCTAAGGTGGTAGTTCTCTCTTCATTGCTATAAAACCCACCCCTGTAGCTCTATCTTCATTTTTTTTTTCAGGTGGAGTCTCACTCTATCACCCAGAATGGAGTATAGCAGCATGCCCACGGACACTGCAGCCTCAACCTGCTGGTCTCAAGTGATCCTTCCGCCTCAGCCTTCCAAGTAGTTGGAACTACAGGGGCGTGCTACCATGCCTGGCTACTTTTTTGGTTTATTGTAGAGACAAGGTCTAGCCAAGTTGCCCAGGCTGGTCTTGAACCCGTGGGCTCAAGCAATTCTCTCCCCTCTGCCTCCCAAAGTTCTGGTATTATAGGCATGAGCCACTGTGCCCGGCTCTATCTTCATTTTTTCCCAATCATGTCCTGCTTTCATCCAGACATTTTGTTTGAAAAGGGCAGGTGCCCTTTGTTTGAAAAGATGGACAAAGACATTTTTAGGCAAAATTTACAGAGACCCATGATCACATGCTGTGGCCCCAGTGAGCCATGATAGAGGTACTTGTGAGCAATGTACTCAACATAGTGGTCCTTATGATTGGGGCCATGGCAACACAAAAAGAGAATCCCAGTTGCCTGAATTTGAATTAAGTTTGAAGCCTCTGTGTCCCCTCTTGGCTAGCTGCCACTTGAAGGGAGAACCAACCAGGCTGGCCCAGGGTTGTCAGGGAACAGAAAGAAGCCTCATGCCCAAGAATGGTCAGGATAGAATCCCAAGAAATCTACATAACCCCCCACCATGGTTTGCCACCCAGGAAGTGATTGAAAGGAAAGAACTCTTTTTTAGGAAACAACTGCATTCAATGACCAAACTGTCTACTAAAGTGTATAGATCAAAATGAGGTAAAGGGAAGAAAAGTAGACATCTTTTTTAGTAGGCTTTTTGTTTGTTTCCTTTCAGAGATAGAGTCTTGCTCTGTCACCAGGCTGCAGTGCAGAGGCGCAATCATAGTTCACTGTAGCCTCAAACTCCTGGGCTCAGGCAATCCAACTGCATCAGCCTCTCGAGTAGCTGGGACTACCGGCACACACTAGTAGGCATACACTAACACATTCAGCTAATTAAGAAAATTTTTTTAGAGACCAGGCTTTGCTATGTTGCCAGACTGGTCTCAAATTTGTGGCCCCAAACTGTCCTCCCACCTCAGCCTCCAGAGTAGCTGGGATTATAGGCCTTAGCCACTGTACACAGCAGAGTAGGGTTTTTTTTAGAAGGCCATTTCAACTCTCAACAATAACAGATGTCTATGGATGGTAGGGAATATGGAAGGTCAACTGAGTTTTTTCAAAATTAGCCCATTGTTGAGTAACTTTTATGATAAAAGGTGTAATAATATCATACTAAAAATGGTCTAGAAGGTCAAATACATAACACAGGTGAGTTCCAAGGGCCACAATTCAATGCTGGACAGTAAATGATCTTTTCCCCAGCTGAGAAGGAGACTCTTTATCTTCCACGATTGCTCACTACAACCACGTGGAAAAATTATCTAGACAGAGGCAGGTGAGCCTTTGCTTGCAAGATGTGCAGAAATATGAGAGACCTATTTTTGACAAGCACTGGAATACAACATTAATACCAGAAGCAATGATAAAAAGATATATTATATATAAACATACACACACATATATACACATGCAGATATAGTAACTAATTACAACATATAATAGAAGAAACAAAGGTGTTAATGATGAAAATCAATATTGCCAAAATGAGAAATAAGTGAACATAAATAAACCTGTGAATATGATATCCTGAGAACACAATAGCATTTATATTGTTTTCTAAGTTCATATCTTGAATCTAACTGTGAGGAAACATCAGACAAACCCAAACTGAAAGACATTCTATAAAACAACTGTACTCTTCAAAATGTCATTCTTATGAAACAGAAAGACCAAGAAACTGTCCTTTAAAAGAGCATAAGGAGACCTGTCAACAATGCAATATGTGATCCTGAACTAATCTTATCCCAGGAAAGAAAACAATTGCTACAAAAGACAATGGACAAATTTGGAAAAACTGGCAGAACTGGGACAATTGGTAAAATTGGAATAGAGGTGGCAGATCAAGTAATAGTATTATATCAATGTTAAGTTTCCTGAGTTTGATTACTGTATTATTGTGATGTAAGGAAAATTTTTGTTTGTAGAAAAATACAACTCATAAGTGGACCTTGAACAAGTATCACAATACTATAAGAAAGGAATTGGCAGTAGTGGGAAACTTCCAGAGAAGGGGGGGCACACCTCATCAACAAGGGCACCTGCATAATGAACACTGGAATACCTAACCTGAATTGTACCCCACATCTTTCAAATTAAAAAAGAAAGAAAATACACACAAAAGAATTAAAGAGTAAGGGGGCATGATAAAACCACTCTCCAGCCAGGTGCAGTGGCTCATACCTGTTAATCCCAGCACTTTGGAAGGCTGAGGTGAGAGGAATGCCTGAGCCCAGGGGTTCGAGACCAGCCAGAGCAACTTGGCAAGACCTCGTCTCTGCAATAAAAAAAAAAAAAAAAAAAAAAGCTGGGTGTGGTGGCATGTACCTGTAGCTCCAACTACTTGGAAGGTTAAGGTGGAAAGATTGCCTGAGCCCAGGAAGTCAAGGCTATTGTAGCTGTGAGCATGCCACTGCACTCCAGCCTAGATGTCAAAGTGAAACTCCAACTAAAAAAAAAAACCCAAAAAACTCTCTAGTGATTCAGAAATAATTATATCTATATTGCAAGAGGAGAATAGGAGCTATTTGTATTATTTTTGCAACTTTCCTGTAAGTTTGAATATTTTTCAAAATACAAAGAAAAAATAAAAGAGATTTAAAATAAATACTTGGGGATGAACTTAAGAACAATTGTTAAAAATCTCTGTAGAGAAAACTTTAAAACTCTACTAAGAGACACAAAAGGAGCCTTGAATAACCAAAAAGGCATATCATAGTAAAAAATAACTTCATTAAAATGTCAATTCTCTGACAGGAAAAAAAACCAAACAACCCCATTAAAAAGTGGGCAAAGGACATGAACAGACACTTCTCAAAGGAAGATATCCAAGCAGGCAACAAACGTATGAAAAAATGCTCAGCTTCACTAATCATCAGATAAATGTCAATCAAAACTACAATGAGATTCCACCTCACACCAATCAGGATGGCTATCATTAAAAAATCAAAAAAAGAGTAGGTGTTGGCATGGCTGTTGGGCAAAAGCAGATGCTACTACGCTTTTGGTGGGAACATAAGCTAGTTTAACCTTTGTGCACAGCACTGCGGCATTTCTCAAATAACTAACAATTGAAATTCATGCGATTCGGCAATCCCTATTCTGGGAATATACCCAGAGGCACATAAATCGCTCTACAAAAAGTCACTTGCACACGTATGTTTACTGCAGTACTCATCACAATAGCAAAAACATGGAAAAAATGGAAAAAAATACTCAAATGCCCATTGAAGTGGACTGGACAAAGAAAATGTGGTACATATACATGATGGAATACTATGCAGCCATAAAAATCACGGTCTTATTAGCAGCTTGGATGCAGTTGGAGATCACCATGCTAAGTAAACTATCAAAGAAACAAAAAACTGAATACCACATGTTCTCACTCATAAGCAGACCCTGAACACTGGTCACATGAGCATAAGGATGGGAAAATGGCAGACACTGGACATTGCTAGAGAAGGGAAGGACATAGGAGGGACAGAGACACATGGCAACATACTGGATACCTGGTCCACTATCAGGGGAGAGAGGGCCTACTAGAAACTGAAACTTTACCTGCATGCAACTTACTTATGTAGTAAATCCTCACATGTATCCCACAATTCTAAAATAAAATTAAGTTTTTAAAAAAGATGTCAATTCTCAGCTGAGCACAGTGGCTCACATCTATAATCCCAGGACTTTGGGAGGCCAAGGTAGGAGGATTGCTTGAGCCCAGGAGTTCAAGACCAGCCTAGGCAACATAGTAAAACCTTGTCTCAAAAAAATAAAAAGCTGGGCATGGTGATGTGTGCCTATAGTCCCAGGTACTTGGGAGCTGAGGAAGAAGGATTGCCTAAGCCCAGGAGGTCAATGTTGCAGTGAGCCATGATTGTACCACTGCACTCTAGCCTGAGCGACAGAGTGAGACTCCTACTCAAAAAAAAAAAAAAAAAAAGTCAATTCTCTCTAAGTAGGTACATAAATTTAATGCAATCTTGATTAAGATATAAACGGCAAAAATAGAAATCATTTTAAAATACCATACTAGACATTAAAATGTATTATGAAGCCACAGTTGAGTCATGCTATATGATAAAGTAGCCTTCTCAGTGACAAGACAGAATTGCCAATTACCAAGACAGAAATGCATCCAAATACACATGCAAATTTTTGACCCAGTAATTCTAACTGTAGGATTTTGTCAACTAGGTAATATTTGCATATACAGAAAATGACTTATGTACAAGGTCATTCACTGTAGCATACTGGTAATGATATGAAGACTGGAAATAGTCTAACCATTCATTAATAGGAGACTGATTCTATAAATCGTGATCCTTCCACATGATGGACTTCTATACATTCATAAAGGAGAAAAATGAGGATATTCTCTCTGCACTGATAACAAGTACTTTCCTAGGTGCAGAGTAGTACATTTAGTAACCATTACTTATTATTTTCAAGGAAGGGAGGAGAAATTCTGCATGTGCCTATATCTCTGGAAAAATATAATGTGGTTGATAGGAAACAGGGTGGCAAATGGAATTCAAAATATTACCTTTAATATTGATAAACTCACATAAGAGAATGCAACTCAGCTATGTGTCAACCGTGGGTTTTCCAATATTAAGCCCCAGAAGTAGGCACTCTCATCCTCTTAGGCTGGGACTCCACCACCCTCCCCATGTCATGGCCACCCCTGGCCATTTTCCAACATGGATTCAAGAGCAAAACGTCTGTTTACTGGAGTCATCTTGCTCCCAAAAGGAAGGAGAGGAAGGAAATGACTGAGCTCCACACACCAATTTTTCTCCCAAACTCGTCAATCATATAACTCACTTCATTCTGTGGAGAGCAGAAGGGATAGTGTTAGAGGCCAGGAGAAAAAAAAAAAACCTCTCTTCAGGCAAACCTTGTGGGTAAGCAAGAGGCCTCCTTCCCCACCTCTGCCCCAATAACAGAAGCAGGTGAACTCTGAAGGCTTCTGGGAATAGGTACTGGATGACTGGGGAACATGGATTGAAGAAGACCATTTTGGGGGATTTTTGAAATTTTGAACCTGAGACTTTATTCCTGATTGAAATATAAATTAAAACATCTCCATGTGATTCTGTGTAAATAATTGAGAGTTGCAAGGAAGAAATAAAGGAAACAAAACTGAATTCATGCATCTCTGGTGAAAGGAATGGAATTTTACCTAATTTGATATAATTTTTAAACTCTTCCAAAAAGCTGGTAATGTACCCAGAAAGTATGACCTCTCCAGCTACCTATTTGCTCCTTTTGCATAAAATGCATTGTTTACCCATCTGGTGACCATGGATGGGGTTAAGAGAGTAGCTGCAGGCTTGATCTATGAAGAATCCAAGGTCCGGAGAGGAAGACAGTATGATCAGTAAAATGTCTCCCCAGCACCTGGGCCTCGTAAATGAAGGACATTTGTCTCTGGTTGCTCTGGGTAAAGTACTTGTGTGGACCCACAGTTGTAATGTTGAAGAATGTCTTCTCCCTGCTCTGAGGTGGACTTCCCCTTCAGTGCTAGGGTTGGTCATATAGTTGTGTTTGCCCATGCCCAAGGGCATGAGTTCCCATTCTGTGCCTCTTCAGATTGACTTCTTTGCCTACTGGGCACTGACCAAATGGAGAAACTGAGATACAGCTCAGTAGCTCTTACCTCAACTCTGCTATTCAAGACCAAAGACATCTAGATTTTAAGACTACTCCTATATATTCAAAAAGTATATTGAATTTGTTTATTTTTTGTTAATTTTTATACCCTTTTTTACTCACGTTCCATACTTCTGATAGACTCTGAAGTGTTAAACCAGACATATTTTTAAAACAGGTACTATAAATAGGTCATAAGAGGAGCCAAGGAAAATGTCACCATCTCACAGAGGCACTGAAAGAAACGTTTCAAAGAATAATTGACTCAGAGTACTTCCTTGCTGAGCATGCAAAGGCTGAGGCAATGGTGAAAGGAATTTAATGTGCCAAATTCACAAAGGGCATCGAGGACAGTCATCCCACCCCACCCCGCCCCATGTCCCCTGACTTCCTCCCAGAAATCAGCTTCTCCCTGACTTGCTTTGCTGAATTTGGAGTGTTGTGTAATTTTGGTTCTGAGACCTTCAGTTAGGATACAGGATTCAAGAGATAAACTGTATAAGGGGTGGTAAGCAAGCACTGTTGAAAACAAAATCAACCAACCAACTGACAAAACCCAAACACTGCAGAGGCAGCCTGGGGAGACCTACTGCCTCAGAGGTCATTTGCCACCTAGGACCTTGGCTTTCCAGGCAAGGAGGCCCTTCTCGTACATAGTGGCTGATCCCTGGATCCGAGGGGTTTTGTGATGAAGTTTTTCCTAGTCCATGGGAAACTGATCAAAGTAGGAACAATGCAGCTGACCTTTTATGAAGCGAAAATTTGAATATTTTATTCTGGTGTCTTTCCTAAATTTATGGTGTTAAAACATTACTATTATTGTTGTTGTTGTTGTTGTTATCTTATAGAAATAGTAGGTGCTTTTCTAGTTATTTTTTAAAAATTTCTATTTGGCAAAATAAAATGGTTGGGAACACCCACCTTCTCCAATTTTACAAATATATATCTTACTGACTCATGAAATAAAATAACTTGGGAAACACTGGTTTAAAATTCTTGTCATAGGAAAGGAAATTCAATGGAATAAAATGTATATAACACAGATATCATCATGGTTAAGATGTACTTCAAATGAATATCAAAAATAACAATGGAGCAGCTTAGCAGGTGTTCAAATAATTCTTTTAAATTGGAAATGATATGGAAACTTATCCCTGCTAAAAATCTAGATGAAAGAGTTCACTTTTAAAAAGTCTATTTGTCTTTAAAAATACTTTCTTCATAAATATTTTCTCACTTTAACAATTCTAACAATTATGCTTTAAAAAACAAAATAGAAATTTCCTCTTATTTTCACAACTACAATAAAGTTGGAGTAAACTATTAATGTAAAATCTAAAATTTTTCATTCCTGTGATCCCAAAAAATTGTTTTTTACCAGCATGTGGTAATCATGTCAGCAATGGCCTGGTCTATATTTCCCTTCTGAAATATTTTAGGATTCAAATTTGCATTATTGAAAATTTTGCACACTGGTTTACCTGCCTCTCTTTTTTCCTGTACAAATTTCTTAGACAGGAGATCTAAAGTCTAATACTAAGATGTGAGTGTGGTCCCTAAAGGATTAGGACAATGGCCTGGAAATCATTATAGAATTATGGTATTGGACAGTAATTCAGAGACCTCTTGGTTTAGCAATTCTATTAAGTGCTTTTCAATAAAACAGTTCCATAGTCAAGCAAGTTTAGGAGATACTGCACAATGTATTTCTCTTTTAAAAATTCACAATACACATTGACACATTGTTAAAAGTTCTGAAAAGTCCTGCAATAAAGAGATCTCTAACTTGGCAAAATCCAATATTTCTAAAATTTCTTCAGCATTTAATACTCATGAGTGAAACACACTTTGGAAAACATTGATCAGATACAACTTGTCATACTGGTTGAAAAATGAGGACCAGAGAAACGTTAAGAGACTTGTCCAAGATGACCCCAGTAGGCAGTAGCAAAGTCAGAGTCAGGACTAGAGAACCCAGGCCCCTGGATTAACACAGGGCACTTTCTATCATGACATGCTCCATTTCTTTCACCTCATAAAAACTTGAGAAATTATGATGGAAAGCCTGTTATGAAAATAAAAGAGTAAACCCAAGTGGATACACAGTATATTCTTATCAATTTCCATGCCTTTCCAATTGCATTGTTAACACAACAGTTTAAAAAGTTGAAAGTCAAGTGCATGCCTATAGAAGGAAGAAGGGAGGATTATGATTGATGGATGATGAGGAGAAGTTTCTTTTTCCCCTATCTGATTCAGATTATGTTTGTGTGGATGAGGAGTAGAGACAAAGATGTGAGCTTCTAAGTAGCACACCGAAGCCCTCCCTGAGGATCCAGTTAGATGAGTTGGGCCAGTGTGAGCGTGGACACTCTGTATCAGAGGTTATTTGGGGCATGTTTTTGACAACTGATCCTTGGATTGCAAGACAATGTAAGTTCTCCACAAAATGCGTTCTTGCTTATTTAGTGATCTCTAATATCTTTAAGTGTATTATTTTCATTTAGAAGTTGCTTAAAGGTAATTTAACAAATCTTGATTTTTAAAAAAATAGTCCTTTTAACACTTTAAAAATAATTTTTATGTAACATTGGTGTCCCATGTCAGAATAGAATGAATCATACACTTCCTATTGGTTGGGAATATGATGAGGTGGTTAGTTATTAGTGTGCCGGAATGATCTCCACTGACCCTTAAAATAGGCCTTAGTGATCCATTTTGTACCAATGGGTTAAAAAAGAAAAATACACTTTCAAGTAGTAGTTCTTTTTATTGTATAGAAACCATTTCTAAAACATAATTATCAGGACACTTGCAAAAACATTCTTAAGAACTGTATCTCTAAATTAACCACATAAAAATCTTCTTGTGATGATTAGAGAAAAGAATGTCAGAGTAGCCTTCATTTATGTAATGATGGAGTGGTTGTGACAATGGCTGTGTGTTCAGCACTGTGCTGAGATGAAAATAATATGTAATTTGTTTTAAAAAATGCAATTTAATATCTGTCCCTTTTTTGTCTTTTAATTCTTTTTATAAGAATAAATTTTTCTTTTCTTTTTTTTTTTCTGAGTCAGGGTCTTATTCTGTCACCAGGGTGGAGTGCAGTGTGGCATGATCACAGTACAACACAACCTCAACCTCCTGGGCTCAGGTGATTCTTCTGCCTCAGCCTCCTGAGTGCTGGGACTACAGACACACACTACCATGCTCAGTTAATTTTTTAAAAATTTTTTGTAGCGACAAGGTCTCCCTATGTTGCTTAGGCTGATCTCGAATTTCTCGGCTCCAAGAGTCCTCCTGCATCAGCCTTCCAAGGTACTGGGATTACAAGCTGGAGCCACCATGCCTGGCAGATTTTTTCAATTTAAGATTATTTTTAAATTATAGAGAAAAAAAATCACACAATTTTTCTTTACAGTTTTATGCTACCTTTTTTCACTGTGCACACCCCACCTTCATAATCTTGTCCATATTTTTCTAAATTTCTGTAGTTGGCACAATTCTAAGATGGTCTCCATGGTCTCTGCCCCCTGATGTTTCTCCCTTGATTATGTTAGCTATACGGCAAAAGGATTTTGCAGATGTAATTAAGGTCACTAATCAGTTGACCTTAAAATATATTGGCTGTCTGGGTTGCCCTAATCTAATCACATGAGGCCTGTAAAAACAGAGTTTTCTCCAGCTGATAGCAGAAATGGGAGTCATAGTGACTACGTCTACAGGTTTAGTAAGTTGCATTTTTTGGCAGAATTTGTCCATTTGAATCAAACTGTCAAATTTATTGACATAAAGTTGTGAAAAAATATCTTTTTTTGCTTTTAGTGTTTGTAGAATTTTAAGTGATTTTTTTCCCTTAAATTCCTGGTGGTGGCATTTATTTTTCTTTTTTTTCGATCAGACTGAAGAGAATTATCAATTATATTAATCCTCATTTAAAAAAAAAACTTTTAGCTTGTTGATCCTTTCTTTTGAATATTTGTTTTCTGTTTTTCATTCATTTTACCTTTAACACTTTCTTTTTACATCTTCTATAACTTCCTAAAATGAATACTTAGCTTATTAACTTTCACTCGTTTTCTTTTCTAATTTAGTAATCCCTAATATCTCCTAAAGTTCCCTATAAGTAGTGTTTTAATTGCATCTCACAAGTGGATGAACCACTGTTAGTTTCTCTACTTAAAAAACTACAAGCCGGGCTCGGTGGCTCAGCCTGTAATCTCGCGCCTTTGGGAGGCTGAGGTGAGTGGATTGCCTGAGCCTGCGGGTTCGAGACCCGCCTGGGCAAGCGAGACCTCATCTCTACAATAAATCAAAAAATCAGCCGGGCGTG
>CAUYQG010028791.1:0-26154 GCA_963574415.1 Tarsius wallacei
CAAAAAAAAAAAAAAAATTAGCCGGGCATGGTAGCATATGCCTGTAGTTCCAGCTACCTCCTAGAAGGCTGAGGCAGAAGGACTGCCTGAGCCCAGTAGATCGAGGCTGCAGTGGCTGTGAGCATGCCACTGCACTCCAGCCTGGGCCACAGAGTGAGACTCTGACTCAAAAAAAAGAGAAGCTACATTATTTTTCTTGCTAGAACCATTATTATAAACTGTCACTGATAACCTACTGAGCACACAGATAGCACTTGTGTGCCATCCTCACCACCCCTCTGTGTTCTCTGCAGGTCTTTAGTTATGACCTGTCTGTCCTGTGGTTTGCCACTTTCAAGCCACGGAACTTTGGGCAAGTCATGAAACTTCTGTGGACCTCAGTTTTGTGATATGCAATGTGGGGTAGGAGAGAGCATCTTTGTAAACTGAGTCCTCAGAGGGTCGGGGTAGCATGGTGAGCAGAAGTAAACATAATAATCACCTCTGAATGATTCCACATACAAAACTGGGACCTCCTGAACTGCTGGTGTGTGCCTGCAGTGTAGATCAGTTGCAAAGAGAAATCACAATATCTGCAAAGAAGCAGGATTTCATGAAGTTGATAAATGTGAATTCTCTAAATTTAGAGAATTGTGAAAGTTACAAGCAAAGTTAGCAAAAACTAAAAATCTTGCAGTTAGACCAGTTAAAATTGTTTTTAAAAAAGGAAAGTTATGGAAACAAAAGTAACCCCTGATTCATCCTTTGTTCTGTCTAAGAGCTGGTCATCATATATTCACTCATTCATTTAACATATATTTATTGCACAGTTTCTGACTCTGAGTCTTAGAAATAGAGCAAACCAGAGTTGTACTGAAAATATAATTTTGTAAAATCTGAGATAAAACATCTCTTCATAATTTTTCATTTCACTATCAAGCTTAAAAATATCCCATCCTAATTTTTTTTCTCTACTTGAAATGATATTTTGGTCCTCATTTTAAGTGGATTTTCTTTAAAAGGCCTTTTCCAGACACTAGTTACCCTGTTTTATTCTTCCTAACTCTCAGAGTATTTTAGAGAGTCAGATGATGTTAGATACTGTCAACACTTCACATCTCCTAACCAACATGACAGGGAAAAGTGGCTACACCTGGGATCTGCTCCTGCATTTTGGTGTGGCCTCTTGTAAAAATGCGTCCTCCCCTTTGGAAACTACTGTTTCTGATATAGAAAGATCTCAGTTTATATATCATACTAGCATTACTGTTCTGCAGGAGTCATCACTGCAGTCCAATTTATTTATTTTCCTTTTTATTCTTGAACTCTCCTTCTGTTCTCTGCCACAGGCACCCACATCAATGTGTCTGATAAAAGCCCTTGAATAAGTGTGTTTCCTTGTAGAATATATAGCGCCATTTTGTGCTTTAATTTGTGAATATGGCATTGGGTAAGGGAACTTGCTTCATTTCTTTCTTTTTTCACTCAACACTATGTGTAAGATGTACCCACAGAGTGAACCCTGAACATTTATCATAATACTATAAGAAAGGGATTGGCAGACACAGGATACTGGGGGGGGAGGGGGCACAACATTAATAAGGGTACCTGATCTCAAACCAGGCAAAGTGGGGACCAAAGGGAGGTCCAAACTTTACCTGTACAATGACCACTTGTCTATCTAATCCTGAATTATATCCCACATCTTTAAAATAATAACTTAAAAAGATGTACAAGTTGCTGTACAGTTGATGTGTTGCTAACTGCTGTAGAGCATTCCTGGGGTACACCCACACTTTATCCATTCCCCCAGGGTGGGCCCCTAGATTGCCTCTAGTGCTCTCCTACAAAAATAGCACAGATATGGACACCCTTATACACACCCCTTCCAGACCTGAGTGAGCAGGTTTGGGAGCTATTTATCTAGGAGAGGGGTCATGGGTCCTGGAGCATACACCAGATAGGCTTCTTAAATGACTGTCTAAGTTTCTCCCACTACCAGCAGTGCACAAAACTTCCCATAACCACATCATTTTTTTTTTTTTTTGAGTTGGAGTCTCATTCTGTCGCCCAGGCTGGAGTGCAGTGGCACGTTCACGGCCACAGCAGCCTCGACCTGCTGGGCTCTTGGCGATCCTTCCGCCTCAGCCTTCCAAGTTGCCAGAACTACAGACACATGTTACCACGCCCGGCTAATATTTTGATTTATTGTAGAGACGAGGTCTTCCCAAGTTGCCCAGGCTGGTCTCAAACTCGTGAGTTTAGGCAATCCTCTCACCTGCCTTCCAAAGTGCTGAGTTACAGGTTTGAGCCACTGCGCAGTCACAATCCACATCAGTTCTTATTGCTCATTGCCTTTCTATTTTTCCTCCCTTCTTAAGAGTGTAACATGTTACGTCCATTGTTTTCAGTGCATTTATATGATTATTAGTGAGTTTAAGAATCTCACCTGTGATTTGACTATACATATCTTTTGTCTATTCTTTGTTAGGTTCCTGTCTTTTTCTTGTTAGGTGGCAGGAGTTCTCTGTAGTATATAAAAATTAATTCCTTATCTTTTTCAATTATTGCAAATATTTTTCCCAGGTTGACACCTATTTATCTATTGAACAGAAATCCTTTCACTTAATATAGTCAGATCCATTGCCTTTTTAAAAAACTTATCTGGTTTTGCCCATCTCTTGTATTTTTTTTATCTCATATTTTATCTTTTAAACATCTTTCAGGCTTTACATTTTGTTTCGTAATATCATGTTTTCTGTAACATAAAAATCATATTTTTAAAGGCAAATATATAAACTCTAAGACCATTTAACCTGGAAATAAAGCTATGACTGCTGTAACAAATTACCATAAACTTGGTGGCTTAAAAAACACAAACTTACCATCTTCAGTTCTAGAAGCCATAAATCTAAGTGGGTTGACAGGGCTGTGTTCCTTCTGGAGGCTCTAAGATAGGATCCATTTCCTTGCTTCTTCCAGCTTCTAGGAAAGCTGCCCATACTCCTTGACTTGTGGGCCTACATCACTCTGACCTCTGCTTCCATTGTCATGTCTCCTTCTCTGACTCTCCTGCCTCTTCTTTCTTTTATAAAAGCCCTTGTTATTATATTGGGTCCACTAGATAACCCAGAATAGTCATCCCATCTCAAAATTCTTAATCATATCTGCCAACCTCTTTTGGCTTTGCAGAGTAACATATTCATAGGTTCTGGGTTGTGGACATATTTGAGGAGCTATTATTTCGCTTACCACATCTTGAACAGGTAGCTTAAACTCTCTGAAAGTCAGTTTATTTATCTACAGAATAAGAATGAAAAGGTCAGTAGATATTGTTTGGCACAGTGTTGGGAACATAATGAGTGTTTAATAAATGGTAGATATTTTTATCCTCATCGTGATCCAGGATGATGTATCATGTACTACAACTGGAGAAATTCAGAGTGAATGAGGCATTTTATGAGTGAAATGCTGAATTACTGGAAACAATCATAACAAATAACTTGATTAGTATTTTAATACCAAGCCAGGTGTCCTATTAAAGCTGAGGGCTGATCCGGTTGTCATTTTCTAATTGTTACTCTGGTGAGTAAAGTCAAGGTGATTTACTCTGCATTTGAAACATATGACCTCTGATGTTCTGTTCCCTGAACTCCCTGATTTCGTAGGAAACCAAGATTTTACCATCAGCTCTCTTTTGCTTGAGAGCTGGCATTGCATGGTTTCAATAAAGAAAATCACAGAGGACTGAGAGAGTCTTGTGTTCATAAATCAGGTTTCCTGTGTGAGAGATCTCAGGGGACTTAATTTGGCAAAAGGAAGTTCTCTGAATCAAGGCATATTACAATTTGTGTCTAATCAGATTAAGTAGATCAAGGAAGAGGGAGATCATCTCTTCCCTTGAAAGGCATTGTATATTTCCAGAGCAGGAGCCATCAATGAGAGAAGGTTGGATGTCAAGGGCAGGATGGGAACACAGTGATGTGACAGGCATATCACAAGGCCAGTACCAAGAACACTGCAATCGCAGAAAAATTTCATTCTGGCAAATTTTACCATTTTTGAAGACAGAGAATTTAGTTTCTGGCCCTGGAGTTACATTATTCATGTTTGAATACAATATTGACTAGCTGTGGCTTTGGGCAATGCTTTAATCTCTCTGTGCCTCAGTTTCTCTTATTTCCAAAATGGTGATAATATCACCCATGCCACTGGTAGCTGTGCAGATTAATTGAGCTAACCTTGTAACAGATTAACTCATCTATTAAAAGAATCTTTTAATAGATTAACGTGGCCTCTACTAACTCAACCACAATTAGCTATTACTATTGTTGTTGTTGCTCATCTCTAAAATGAATAGAATGTTTTCTGAGGCTTGTTGGGGTTGAGTGACTCATGCAACATTTCTGCTGACATTCAGGGGCAGAGAATCTAGGCTCCCTGCCTAAAACTGCTTCCACTGAAGAAAGATAGAAAAATATAGTAGTCTGGAGATTTCGTGGGGTGTATCAAGGGCAATATCTCCCTATTGCAGTATGATTGCAAAAGAACCCAGGTTGCAAGCAGAGCCTCCCTGATTTCTGCAGTCAAACTCACCTCAGACTACATGAATTCAAAGTGCAGTTATCAGGCAAGTTAGTTAGATATGAGCGATTAACAGTGTAGTAGTGTAGGCTTACTGCTATAACAAACTATAGCATTTCTGTGGCTTAACACAATAGAAGGGCATTTCTCTGCTAATAAAGCTCAGGATGGGTGTACCTGCTGAGTGGCAGCACTCCTGCAAGTGGCGATTAGGGATCCAGGTTCCTTTCATCTTGAGGTCTGAAAGTGGTGCAAACACCTCCACTCATTCAGTTGGCTGCATTTGTCATGTGGCTGCAATTGACACGTGGCCATGTGAACTAAAAAGAACTTGGGGAATGTAGTCCTGCTGTATTCCCAGGGATAAGAGGACATAGAGTTGATGACTATCTAGTTAGTCTCCATTGCAGAAAGTGACATTTTTTTCACAGGACTGAATATAAACTCAGACCAGATTTCATTTGCCAGCATACACTTAGGAGAGACCCCACTGTCATCATCTCTTAGATTCAGTGAACTGCTCAGCCAGGAAGAATCAACGCCTGTCATCTGCCTTAAGATGACAAAAGAACTAAAACTACAAAGGATTTGGAGGTGATAGTATCTTCTGTGTTTTGGTGGCAGGGATAATGGGGGAGTGAAGAGAAAACCAGGGAGCATAAAATACTAAGGTAGCAAAGGTGGGGAGGTGTTATAGACTGAATGTTTGTGTCCTAGTTGGAGTCTCACTCTGTCAACCAGACTGGAATGCAGTGGCCGCTCCCGGCCACTGCGGTCTCTACCTGCTGGGTTCCGGGATCCTTCCACCTCAACCTTCCAGGTAGCTGGAACTACAGGCGCGTGCTGCCACGCGTGGCTAATTTTTTAAATTTATTTATTGTAGAGATGAGATCTCGCCAAGTTGCCCACGCGGGTCTCGAACCCGCGGGCTCAGGCAATTCACTTACCTCATCCTCCCAAAGCACAGGATTACAGGCTGAGCCACCGAGCCCGGTTTATATATTGAAATCTTAACCGCCAACATGATGAAATTAAGAGGTGGGGGCCTTTGGTAGATGATTAGGTCATGAGGGTGGGGATCCCATGAATGGCCTTATAAAAAGACCTTGGAGAACACCCTTGTCTCTTCTGCCATGTGAGGTTACAGCCAGAAGATAGCCATTTGGGAACCAGGGAGCAGACCCTCACCACTGAATCTGCTGGCATCTTAATCTTGGACTTCCCGGCCTCCAGAATTGTGAGAAATAAATTTCTGTTGTTTAAATGCTACCCAGTTTATGGTTTTTTGTTATAGCAGCCTGAGCTGAATAATACAGAAGGATTAGAGAAACAATTGCTCTGCAATTCTAAGACATAATTTTTATTATGGAAAATTTCAAGTATACAGAAAAGTTTTTTAAAAGTTTAATATAAACAAAGAGGTAAAACCATAGTTCATTATGGAAAATTATTGAAATAAATAAAAGAAAAATATTCATAATTCTACCACCTTATTAAAGCCAGTTATTGTTTTCACATATTTCCTTCTAGTCTTTTTTTTTTTTTGAGGGGGAGAGGTTCATAAGAGTTGATACAGAGTTATAAAGAAGAGAAATGTTTATAAATCAGACATTTAATAGCATATCCTTATGGGGTGAGGGATAAATTGTTCTGTCTGGTTTTATCCAGAATTCCTTGCTCTGTGTTCTTGACTTTGGGGGCATGTCACACATTTCCGATTCTGCAGCAGGTAACGAAGCAGGAGATGGAAAGGCATGTGGAGAAAGAGGAAACATACCCCAAATTAGTTATATATTCAGTTTGTTAGCAGCTCTGGTGAAAAGGATCCAGGGAGAAACAAGTGGAAATGCTTTATCAAAGTGAAGTTTAAAAAGTGTTTCAAGAGCATTCATGCTTGCTGTTCAACCCTGTGCTAGTTATAACACTAGTTTAGCTGTTATAGTGAAAGCCAGCAAATTAGTGTCCTCCCCAAATTTATATGTTGAAATCCTAACCCCCTAACTCCTAGGATTGGGAGTTTATTTCCCACCTTGCATGCCACTCAAGTGGAAAGGGTTCTACAGTCTACCAGAGGTCCAGCAGGATGGAGCCTCAGTTGCTCTCCAGCACATTCTGTAATGCCTTCCCTTCCCCTCCCATCTTATTTCCTTGGTGGCCCTGAGAATGTGCCCAGCAGTCCTGCCAATTAGAGGGACCATGGTTAGCCAAGGACCCAACAACTGCTGCACTTATGAAGCCCAAAGACATGCTCTCCAAAGGCTTGCAGCCAATGACTGAGCACAGCAGGGACTCTAATGCAGGTTCTTCCTAGGAGATGTGGGGCTCCTCTAATGCTGGCTTTGGCTCAAGGATCCCGTGATGGCTTTGCCAACCCTTGCCTGGCAGTCTAAGACTTTGTCTTTCTGTCTCTTGCATTCAGGGTAAGACTCGACTGGAGGTCTCCCAGCTGTCTCAGCCTTGTCTGGCTCCATCCACATTTTCCTGTACACTGACAGCTCCCCTAATAAAATCCTCCCATGTTTAATCCCATCTTGGCATCTACTTCTCAGAAGACTCACACTAACACATTCCCCCCACTTCCCTGCTGATGCTTCCAGGAATCACCTCCCAAATAAACAACCTGCGCTCAAATCTTTGCGTCAGTGTCTGTTTCTGGAGGAAGCCAGCCTAAAATAGAGGACACTCCAGAGATACTGCACACATCCCTTGCACGCATTACCCTGGAGCAGTGTACCCATGGCTACACTGAACAAGGGAGACTGGGACATATAGTCTCCTTCTGTGACAGAACAATTTGGGCAGAGTGGATATCAAGAAGCCACTTGGCCTCTCCTCCTTGCTTTAACTTTCAAGGTCAATGTACTGGAGTGCAGTGTATGAAGTCCTTTGTTAAATCTGTGCTAATATAAATTAATCAAAATTAACCCAAATCTAACTTTGTATTATGATGATTGCTGTGTTTGCTCCAAGAAAAACTGAAAAATGAGTAAGGTTTATGCCCTGAACCTAGCCCATCTCTTGAGTCCTTTCTTTCTTTTTCAAACTCCCTCTAGAACGCCAGCTGCCCAGAGCCCTTATTACAAAGCCTCACCCAAGGCATTGACTCATCAGCCTGACTTTCTCTTCCTTGCCTTAAAGTGTACACGTTCCATTACCCAAGGCTCTATACATTACTAATTTGATAAGTTAATTTAACATAAAGACATTTGTGTTGGCTAAGGCTTGACTATGGCAGCAACCAAATGAACACATTTGGCCTGTAACCAGAGCCTGTAGTGCCTTATTCAGAGGACGGAATGGTAGTTTGCCTGGTGACTGAGTCCTGGATAATAACAGGCAAATAGTATCCACCTAAGACTTTTCTCACAATACAGACAGCAGAAGTCAAGAATTAGGCACGAGTAAGTTATCCCACTGGGAAGGATCTTGTAGCCAGTGGCTGACATTCTGTAAATCCTGTGGTCTCGGTTTTCCTTCAGGCCGTGTTCCTTGGAATTTTTTTTTTTTTTTCTATCATGTTCAGGAAAGAAGCACTAAGCTTCTTTGATTCAACACTAAACTGTTCACAGTAGTGATCCCTAGAGTGAGATTGCGAGGTAGGGAACTGTGAAAGGACTATTGTTCCTTTTTAATATTTCTATAGGGTTTGAATTTTTCATATCAGGCATGTATTGTTTTGGTAGCTTTAGAAAATGATGTAATTTAGCTGCCTTAATAAACCATTTGTCTTGCCCTATTATGTGGACAAGGAACCTGTCCTATGCATTCTTGAGAAGGTCTCTTCATCTTTGGTAGCTCATGACAAATCCAATCCTGAAGGTCTCTTCTCTTTTGGGAATGCATTTGGATCCTCTCTGCTATTAGCTTTCTTTAATGTGATATGAATCATCCTGCATCCCTGGTTTCTGTCTGCCCCATGAGTCAGCCGTTCTAATTTATTTTAAAAACCCTAATTTCAAGTAAAATTTGAACAGAGACCACATTTATTTACTCACAGTGCCTGAGACCACTGCCTGCTTTTAGGTTGACACAACAAATGTTTTGAGTAATGTCTGAGTCTCATGTTAATCAGGGGACTCCCAATGACCACAAAGTTGTTTCCATGTGGTAGCCATCGAGGGTTCCCAGGGAGTAAGAGGTATGTCCTGTGTTCTCTAAAAGGCTTTCCCTAGGATGTCCACCTAGGTACCAGATGCAGTTGGGAAGGAAATGTGGTAGGCTGACCAATATTATAATACTAAAATAGAAGTAATAGCTGAGAATACAATTGCTTATGTCCTATTTACCTAGTCCCTAGGCAAGGGAGATTACATCTGAAGGGGAAATTACTGGCCAGAATCTTGGAATTTTATGGCATGCTTGGGAAACTAAAAAGAAAATCAGGATTTTGTTTTGTTTCTGTTTTGACAATACTTTGTTTTGGCAAACTGACACTCTCAAAGATGGCTTTCCTGACATTTTGTTTGGCAACTACACTAGCTTCCACTGAACTTTCGAAGTGGTTTTCAAGTTTCACACCTCTGAGCCCCCAGCCACTTTTTTGTCAGCATTGCTTCATATTGTGAGAGGGGGCTGCCTTATGTCCTGGCACGCGATGGTGACAGTAGACATATTAGAGTCCAACCCTGCCCCTGCCAGTCCTGGTTGTGTGAACTTACCTCTCTGAACATCAGTTTTCTGATCTGTTAAATTATATTAATAATGATAGTTGCCTCTAGGGTTAAGGGATTAAATGAGATAATCCACTTAAAAAAATAAAAGCAAAGGGACTGATACATAGAAAGGACCCACTGTCCTTGTCACCATTTTCAACATCAAAAGCTAATCAAAAGACCTGAGATATGGGCCCAGGCAATCTATCACTTTCAGGCCAGATAATAATACAAGAAGGGTTCTCCTGTGTCATTCTTCTGGGACCTCATGTCCTGTTCTTTGCTGAATTGAGAAGTGGGCAGACTAGCGCATGGGGCATAGAGGTAAAGAGGGGGCTGGGAAGACAGAGGGGAAATGCTGTGGTTGGTGGGTGGTTCAGAGGCAGCAAAGTCAGCAGGGAGGAAACAGGAATTACCAGGCACTGAGGAGCCCCAGTGCCAGCTCTCTGCTGACATAATGAATGAGGTTGTGGTGCCAAAAATGAGGCATGTTGTTAATATACAGACCTGTTGGGAGCACAAGGGAAATGCAAATAAAAGTTTTGCCAAAAGAGGAGTGGGGTCAAATCAGCTCCAGAGGGAGACCACATTATCTGTAAGACTATAATGGATGGGGAAAAAGGCTGCTACAACACAGGACCAACAGCTACAAAATGTTTAATGGGCTTTTAGCATTCTTATCTGCTGATTTTACTTTTTTCTCTATTTTTTTCAAATTCTATCCATTTGATCAAATTTACTTGATAACAAAAACTGAAATTCCAATGGTGTCTTAGCATTCAAGATTTATTCTGTAAGATACATAAGAAAAAGCTTAAAAGACTATCTTCATTATTACTTTGAAGAGCTTTGGGTTGCTGAGAGAAAGCAGTCTTCAGCCTATGTAAAATCGTTGTGATGTTTCCATCATAAAAAACAAAAACGATGATTGATTTATTATATGCGTACTCAATAGTGAATTCAATTTTCTGTCAACGAGGCCTTCTTGAATCATCCGGGTGAGATCTGGGCCAAGAACGTGGCGCCTGGGACTAACTTTTCTATAGAGAAGGAGGCAGGAAATGGAGTCCTGGGTTGCCATTGCTGTCCCCCGCGGGTGTGGCTGGGGGCTGGCTGGGAAGCAGAAGCCAGAGTCCTTTGATGCGATTGCTCTGTAATGTCGCCGGGCACGGTCTCTGCACCCACCTTCACAAGCACAGGCCTGGGCGTCCCGGCCCAGCGGAGGGCCCCCCAACGGGGACCAGGCTGGTGTGGCAGGTGTCACAAGGGGGTGGGGAGGAGGGCCATACAGGAGGTTACTTGTCACGGGCTCCCCCTGTTAATCCATCCCTCCATCTCTCTCTTTTCTTCTCATTGCCGCCCTGCCCCTCTCCAACCACTTTTCTGGCTTTTCCCAGGCCGGGTAGTGACCGTGAGAAAGCACTGGAAACCAAGTGGCTGTCTGAGGTGGCCGACTGTGGAGTGATCTATTTTATTTCGCTCCTTTTCACTCCGCCGGCTGCAGGGACTTTCCTAAACACTGAAGATGGGCCTGGGGTGCCCTAGCATGACGGCGGGCCGGAGGCTGCTCAGCGCGGGGCAGGCGCGAGTGCTCGTGGGGCACGCGCCAGGTGGAGCGTGGTGCGCGCGCACGCGCGCGTGGGGCCTGTGTGCGCGCGCATTGTTTCTGCCTCCAGCCCGGTCCCCGCGGTGATCCACGGGGAGCGCGCTTGCGTTTCCTGGGACTTGGGTGCCCTGCGCGGGAGCGAGCGAGCTGTGAGCCGCTTGGGCCCGCTGGAGGGGAGGACGGACGGACACACACACACACACCACGCTGGAGGGAAGGTCACACGTACACACACCACGCCGCGCGCCACACACACACACACACATACACACACACCACGCTGAAGAGGAAGTCTCTTACACACACACCACACTCTTTCTCTCTGTCTCCCTCTCTCTCTCTCTCTCTCTCACACACACACACACACACACACACACACACACACACCACGCCGCTCCGCACTGTGCTCAGAGTCACGCAGGGAGCCCCCAGTAACCGCCGGGGGAGGTCGGCTTTCCTATTAGCTCAATTTCCGGACGCGGAAGGCAGGCACAGAGAGAGTACGTCGTCCAGCTATTAGGAGACTTTGGACTCAGACAGTCTGGCTCCAGAATCTACATCTTACCCCATTACTCGTTATTTTTTAAATGCAAGAGCCCCCGGACTCCGGTTTGAAAGGCATTGGCTAAAGGATCCTTTTCTCCTCTCTCCTTCTAAAATACCATCCCTCCGGTTCATCCCCAACCCAAAAGAAGCCCACTGTGTGACTTAAAAGCACGGGGGATATCAGAATCACCGCCTTTGGCATGGCCAAGTGGGATCTCTCAATTAAGAGATCTCTCAAAAGGATGGCAGAGTGGGATCTATCAAATAAAGGGCAGCTGCATTTTCAACTTTTAAAGGTGACAATACATATACTTTGATGATACAGTTGATTGTTTCTGATGTAGTCTTTATTTTTCTGACTGTAAGTGGTGCATTACATTAGTAAAATACAGGAGAGGACAACGAGGAAACTAAAAGTTCCCCATAATCTCTGCTCCTCCCTGTAACACTCTATGTGGTTGAAAATCTTTGCAGTGATTTTTTTCAAGGCATACATTATAATAAATTAAAATTAGTATATTAAAAGATTTAAAACGCTATCAATAATGTACATTGTGTTTTATAATCTTTTTTATTTAACAATAAATCACAAACATCTCCCCCATATCATATATCTTCTACAATTCTGTTTTCAATGACTGCTCAGTATTTTGTTGTATGAACTTGCCATGATTTAACTAATCACTAGCCTTATTTTTTGCCAGGTTGCTCCCCAATTTTTGCTGTTATAAATGATGAACACCAGAATGCAACAATGTTTGATACACTATGACTATTCCCTTAGGACATATGGCTAGCAATAGAATTTCCAGGTCAAAGAACATCACATTTTTAAAAGGGTCAAACTGTGCTCCAGAAAAGTGGGCTCGGTCTACTCACCTACGGGTAGAATAAATGTGCCTGTTTTCTTTCTCAACTCTGTCATTGCTCAAGATAATCTTTATTAATCAACAATTTACACCCTTAAAGAAAAAAAATACCTTGGTTATTTCGTTGGACTATTCCAAGTGTCAAGAGAAAGACTTTGTATGATGGCATATATTTGAAACATTCGGGAAATTCAGTTTATTCTGATGCTCCCTGGACTGCATGGGACTCAGCAAAGGACATGGTAAAATAGGGACATTTTGGAAAAAGAAATTAAGAAAGTTAATTCTCAAACCATTTTTTTTTTTTGAGGGAGACAGATGCTATATATAAAATGAGAAAGGAGGTATTAATTGCCTTTTCTGCTGGGCCTTTGCTCCCTGGCAACTTCTCCATTGTCAGGTCTGAAAACGTTGACGGTGCTGCTTGCCGCAGAGCCGCTGCAGAAATATTCAAGGCAGCAAACCTGGGTAATTAGGATTTCTGTTAATTTTCTTCCCCTTTCATTTTACCAGCTTCCCCTCCCCCCATATCAGTAAGTTGGAGTGACAAATATTTAAAGTCAGCCTGTCACGCATGAGAAGCGCGGCTGTGTAAATGACTGATTTTCTTGACATTCTAAACAGCTTTGTGTGTATGTGTGGAGACCTGCAGACCCCAAACCTGCCACTGTCTGCCTCAGAAGACGACATTGGTTTAGTATTTGAGGCAATGGTGGGGGTCTGGGCATGTGGCATTTTATGACCAGGAAATGAATGGACATATAATCTGCAGATGTTTTAGGATTATGCATGTTTGTTGCAATGACCTCCAAGTGGATTTCTGCAGTGACAAAGAGACTTTCAGGGTGTGGTTTAAATTCTTTTCCTTGCACAGTTTGCTCTAAAATCACTTTTGCCTAACAGGCTAGAGACCATGAGGTCCCTAGTGATTCTGAGAGATGCACTTGCACCCGACTGGCCTTTTTTCTCCACATTCAGCATTGCAGCAACGGTAACAGATGTCTATTTAGGGAAGGGATGTTCTCTTTTTATATGCAAACCTTGTTGCTAAAAATTCTCTTTTAGATGAATTATTAAACTCAATTTATGAAATAAGGACAATACCGATTTCCTCTAGAACTGTTCTTCCTCTCTGATATGTGATACCCATGTCTGCTGGTAGAGAGAAGCAGAGAAAATATGAGAGGCCAGGTGGAGATGGGAGGAAGGGGATATAAGTAAATAAAGGTCATTTTATAGCCCTAGAAATTCCCTGAATGCTTAGACCCCTTTGAGTGCATGTAAAATTCTTTAGTCATATAGAAATGCACAAAACATAATATTTGTAAGCCTGGATTTCTTCTCATGGTATAATGAAATAGGAATACTTTTTCAAAAATTTCTTTAAGAAACAGTGCTATTTTTGTTTGAGAACAGGCATCGATCTGTGTTTGGGACATCAAGGTGGTGCTTCCAAGGGAGAGATTAGGTTGTCTTTTTATTGTTGTTATCATTTATTTTATTTTATTATCTATCTATCTATCTATCAATTTATTTATTTTGAGTAGAAGTCTCGCTCTGCTACCCAGGCTAGAGTGCAGTTACATGATCACAGCCACCACAGCCTCGACCTGCTGGGCTCAGGCAATCCTTCTGCCTCAGCCTTCCTAGTAGCTGGAACTACAGGCATGTGCCACCATGCCCAGCTAATTTTTTAATTTATTGTAAAGACGATGTCTTGCCAAGTTGCCCAGGCTGGTCTCGAATCCCTGGGCTCAGGCAACCCTCTTGCCTCTACCTCCCAAAGTACTGGGATTACAGGTATGAGCCACCACATCCGACTATTCACTTTTTATCCAAGGGGGGGTATTTTGTGCTGCTCTTGAAGGGGACTCAGCTGGAAAGAGTGGCTAAAAGAGTTGTGTAGACATAAAGCCACAGAAAGGTGCCGTGACCCCTGGATGGTCTGAGGTTGGGGACACCTGGGGTGCTCAGCTGGTTGTTTAGGTTAATAACCTAATGTGAGGTGGAAAACACCATCACCTCTCTTATGAAATCATCAGTAATATCTACACTTTTTAAAAAGCATAAAAGCCTTTGATAATGAATACTCTCCTTACATTTTTTAGAAAAACTCTGTTATAGAACTCATGTCCCTTTTTGCAATACATGTATTTTTATAGTAATTATAAAAAAGTTAACCACTTACTTGAAATTTACACATCAATGCCAACCTTGGATGCTGCCTCCCAGGAAATAGCTCATCACCTGGGAGCTGGATAGACCTTGTGTCTTAATCTGTTCAGGCTGCTATAACAGAATACCTGAGACGGGTAATTTATAAAGAATGGAAATGTATTGCTCACAGTTCTGGAGGCTGGTAAGTACAAGATCAAAGTGCTAATGAATTCTCTGTCTGTTGAGGGCCGGTTCCTCATAGACACTGCCTTTTTGCTGTGTCCTCACGTAGTGGAAGACACAAAGGATTCCTTCCAGCCTCTCTTGTAAGGGTGCTAATCCCATTCATGAGAACTCCTCCCTCATGAACTAGTCATCTCCTAAAGGCCCCACCTTTTTATACTATCACAGTGAAGATTACGTTCTAATGTATGAACTTTAAGGGGACACCAACATTCAGAACATAGTACCTAGTGAATCAGAATCAGTTTCAACAAGGTCTCCAGGTGATTTAGGTATACATTACAGTTTGTAAAGTGCTGGTCTACAGCACTGGTTCTAAATTTAGCTGTACATTGGAATCACTTAAGGAGTTTTATCAAATGCAGATTCTTGAGTCCCATTCTTAGGGACTCTAATTTAATTGGTTTGGGGAAGGTGGGAACCTGGACATCTAGATTTTGAAAGGTTTCCCAGCTAATTTCAATGTGTGGTAAGTTTTAAATCCCTGATTTCAGAATGCTTTCTTCTTCAAGTCCCGTTTAAGTCCAGACACCTTGTGAAGTGCCAAGCCTGGCCACAAAACTTGATGCTTGGTGAACCACAGCTCTCCCCTAAAGGCACTTCTCCTTGTCCTTGAAAATTTCTGTGTAACAAATTTTTACCACAAGACTCAATGGAAGACTTAAACCAGTGGCAGAGATTCAGAGGAGCTTCCAGGATCACTCTTAACTCAAACTTTGTCTTCTGGCTTTGCATTCCCATGAAGCTGCTTAACATGGTGGTTGGGACAATGGCAAGGGTGGTCAGACAGCCTGGGTTCAAACCATAGCAGGGTGCCTAACATAGATGACCTACCCACTCTAAGGCTCCAGTTCCTCCTCTCTAAATAGAGTTAATAACAGTACCTACATCATGGGTTTGTGAGAATGGGTCATAGAGAATGCCGGGAAACTACTGACCAGTAGGGACTTGTATCCAAACAATAAGAAGGGTATGCACCCATGAGGATTAAGAAAAGGAATAAACAAGGGTGCCTGCATGATCAATGTTTGTATACCTAACCCTGAATTGTACCCTACATCTTTATAATAAATTAATTAATAAAAAAAAGAAAAGGAATAAATCCTAATTAGTGCTCAACTTTCTCTGCTTTGAGAAGCCTTCAGAGGGAGGTACCAGCAAGAAAGAAGTCCATTTATGCTGCAGACACCTAAAAACAAAAAACAAAAAACAAAAAAACAGAAAGAGAAGGAACCAAGTATCTCTGAAAGTGGGAATAAGTGGAAGAGCTGAAGTAAGGAGGTTTGATAAATCTGCCTGAAGAGCAGTTAAATCCCTGCCTAGCACATTTGGAGCCCACCCCACCAAAAGCCTGGAGTTTTACCCTCTGGAGAAACTGATCCAGGGTGACTTCCAGCTCAGAGATGCCAAACCAGCTGGGGGCGAAGGCGAGGCCCTGGACAGTAGGCTAAATGACATTATGAGACTTTGCCTCCACTTCAGTCCTTATTCTGCAGTAGAATGCTGGTTGCCAGGTGTACATTCCCCAGACCAAAGACCAGAGGAAAGAGCAGAAATACTGAATTTAAGGGAATCTTCCAAGGGAACAGCAGCAGGGCCCTCACCTGATCACCCTCCACAAAAACCCCATTGGCTAGCTCATCCCACTGATTGAACTTCCAGCCCACCTTCAATGCCACCTTCCTAATATAAATGGAAAGTTAAAGATCAAAGAACCTTCACTATGGAAAGCAAATATCAAAACAAACAAGAAGAGAAAAGGAACTCAGAGTAGACCGAGATAATTAATGTTCCCCACCCTTGAAGGAGAGAAGGCACTGCAACCCTAAGACAAGAATATTCAAAGGACAGTAGAGCATTGAAAATGAAAAAACACAAAGAAATGAAATAAAATTAAAGGGTGGGGCCAAAGTGAAGGTAACATCTCAGAAATTGTGATAAAAACATTAGACCAATATTAGAGACCCAATATAAAATAAAACATATTCCAGAGAGGACAAAGAAAATGTAGAAGAGAAATTATCAAAGAAACAATATTTTTAAATATCCTAGAATAAAAAAATATGATTTCCCAGACTGAACAGGCCCCAAAAGTACCCAGCATAATGAATTTTAAAAATAAAGGAGATATAGCTTATATACTATGATTTAAAAAGAAAAAAAATTAAGGGGAGGGAAGCTGCCTGAAGCACATTCTCATGAAATTTAAATACTTCAGGGATAATGAGTAGAGAGATCCTCTGGGCCCCTCTGGGAGGTTGGGGTTAGAAGAACAGATCAGGGGGTCATACACAAAGGGTTGTGGGTCAGAGTGGCATTCATCATTTCAGCAACATTGGAATAGAGGAGGTAAAGGAACAAGACTTTCCAAAGGCTGAGGAAAACATTTCCAGCCTAGAACTCCATACCAAGCCAAGCAAGCAAGGGTGGTCTCTGGAAGCCAGTACAGATACACCCAAATAAGGAATCCACAAAGAAAAAGGAAGCTGTAAGATCTAGGCAATGGGTTCAACACAGAAGAGCGGCAAAGGGAATCCAAGGTTCGGTGAGTGAAACCACAGGATGAGCACTGGGCAGCAAGGACAATAGGCCAGATTGAAACAGGAGAAAGGACATCTTCAAAATAAATGGGATGGATGTGTTTGAATACACCGAGGAGAATTTTACATGTCTTCTGGAGCATTTGTGGGGAAAATTAGCAATGGGTACATAAATTATGCAAGTGGAAAAAATGTAAATGATTCACTTCAGGGAAAACTAAAAGTCATATACAAAAGGAAATATAATACTTTCCTGGAACAGCTTGACCAATGTTTACTGAGTAAAAATAATATGTTCGTTGAATATTGATTTAACAGAAAATATGACATGATTACATGGGAAGGATATAGAAGGAAAAGTAGATGATAAGGTGGAGGTATACTAGCAAAAATTCTCTTCATCCATAGCAGGAAGGCAGGAGGCCATGTCTAAAGTGGGAAAATCAAGACTCAGTAGAAGTGTTAGAGCAAGTGTAGTGGCTCACGCCTGTAATCCCAGTACTTTGGGAGGCCAAGGCAGAAGGATTTCTTGAGCCCAGGAGTTCAAGACCAGTCTAGGCAACATAGGGAGACATCATCTCTACAAAAAAATCAAAAAATAGGTCAGGTGTGGTGGCACCAGCCTGTAGTCCCAGCTTCTCAGGAGGCTGATGTAGAAGGATTTCCTAAACCCAGGAAGTTGAGGCTGTGGTGAGCAGTGAGTGTGCCACTGCACACCAGTCTGGGCAACAGATAAGACCCCAACTCAAAAAAAAAGTATGTCTTTTACTCAGAAAAGTGGAGGTAAATATGAAAATGATTTGCCAAGAGTTGGGACTTGGGGTGGGGGAGGAATGGGAAGGGGAGAGCTATTTTTTTCTTACTAGCCCTATAGTAGTATTTGACTTTTTAAAACATGTGTATGTGTTACTTTGATAGAAATTAAATTAAATGTTAAAACAACGCTAATCACCGTGCCTGGTCCAGGTAAGTGCCGGCCATTGTGGAGAAGCTGTTTGTCCCATTCCTGTATCTAGTGTCCTTGGTTTTTCTCAGCAGACTCTAATGTATGAGTTTTACAAAAGTCAGCCATTTTGATTCCTGATCACTTCGTGTCTCATCCTATACTCAGGAGAGACCTCCATTATAACATCCGTGGTAGTGGTGGTTTGTTTTTGTTCTTTGCTGTGTCTTGCCCTCAAAGAAAATGTGCCTTCATGCTGGACTTTACCGTAACAATTCACAGGGCATGGGAAACTCATTCAGAATGCTTTTGATGCTGCTTTAGTTACTGACATACTGACTAGTGTTTAAAATAATAAATCTGTACTTTTTACCTCATATATAATTAGGAATTTCTCTTATAAGGATTTTATTTATGTGAAAAAAAATCCCAGTATGTCTTTTGGAATACTAGACTGGATTAAACATTCCCCCTTGAAATAAATGGTCAGGGGGCCTTTTTGTTTTACACCCTGTCTAGGGGGTAGATCGAGGACTTTATATGGGGGTTCATTGCATCTCGTAGGAGTGGATTATTTTGTGGAAATTAGTGAAAGGGCTGATATGTTACATTCGGGCTGCCAGGGGTAAGAAGAGTAGCATCCTGGTTTCTTGGGGCGGGGTAGGTGCAGGGGACTGGCAGAAACCTGTGAAGGCACGGGACTGTGATCCTCTTACCTCAATCCAGCAGGGCCAAAGAAACCCAGCTGACATCAGGGTTGTAAGAAAACTCCCAGGTCTCTACAAGGCATTAGCGCACCCACACAGCTAGCTATCTTCACCCTAGCAGGTACTAGGAGGCTCTGGCATTTGGACAGAAGACAAACTTGCTTCGAACAAAAAGAAAGATTCTTGATGACCAAAGTGTATCTCTTTTCTTAAGACATTTTCCCTCCTCTTTTCTTACAACCAAGCTGAAGTTGCTCCCCACCTGGTGGGGCACCCCTCTGTGTGTCTCTGTGCAGCTCTTCGTCTGCTGTGACTTAAATAGCAAGAAGAATCTTTAAAAATACGTTTTGTCATCAGTCTTGCTTGATCCTAAGCGGTACTGCTCAGGAAGATGTGGTAAAATCCTCTCACAGGCCAACTTGCTTTGTTCCGGAGGCAATTTGTGCAGAAAGCAGCAAGTTCCCAGGGCTCGAGGGCATAGAAATGGACCTGCCATCCCGCCCCAGTGACCGGGGGAGGGGAGTAGGCAAGGACCAGTTGGGAGTATGAATGGGTGTGGGGGGGCGTGAGTATGTGAGCGTGAGTGTGTGGAGGACAGGTGGAGCTGGATGTGGAGGAAAGAGAAGCCAGCTCAACCCAGTTAAGAAGTTGAACCCAGCTTTCTGGGCATATTCTTTTGTAACAAAGAGTGATAAGTTCTGTCTTAACAATTCAGCCTCTTGGTATGAAAATCGCAGCAAGATTCCATCAAGTTTATTTTTAAAATGCTTGTGGTTTGAAGTTGGACTTCAGCAGTACTTGATGTTTGCACTGGGGGTGATGGCAGAACATGTCTTGACCTTTCTGCTGGCGGGAGAAGATGGTACTCATGACGTTGGAGGCATTCACCCTTTATTATCAACAGGAGGGTGTGTCATTTCCTATGTGACAATTATAGGTAGTTTAAGAAGAAACACGTTCCTCTGTGGTGTGGGTTTGCCATATGTCTGGATTGCCGCCATGTGACAACTTGGGTCCTTATTTTAAGGACGTACTCAGACAAAAAAATGTGTGTGCCTGAGTTGAGAGCTTAACATACAGTGACTCAGTTCTTTACTGGGGCGCCACTGGCCATGGGGGTGCCAGCAGTGATTTTAGGTGGAACGAGGTGAACATTTTTATTTAAGAAGTGCACAACTTGTGTGGTTATTTAAAGGTGTATAAAGGGTAAAACCAATGTATCAAGTCCACAATGACATGGAGATATAAAATTTCTGTCAAATAAACAATTTAGATTTTTTAAATGTGAGTTTGTTTTAAAAAGTCACCAGTTAAATAATAATCTAGGAGTGTACCACCCATGGTTAGGTAGGAAAAAGCATTCTCCCTAAAGGTCCCCATGTTGAGACTTGACGAAGGGACCATTTGCAGATCTCTGGGACAGGGTTAATGGGACCCTAAGAATGCTGAAGCCCCCCAGAGAGTAGCCCCAGAGAGCTGCTGTTACTTCCCAAGGCCTGAAGGGTCAAAGGAGAGAATCAGAGTCCACTGAGAGCCGGAACCATGAAGTGAGCACAGCCATGGACAGAGTCAGGACACCAGAGTGAGGAGGAACAGGGAGAGATGCCCCTGCCTCCCTTCCTCCTTCCTCAGTCCTGCCAGGGCCATACACTAGCCAAACCCAGCAGGAGTTCAGTGCATTAGGAGCTCAGTTCATATGGTCTACCTGCCCGGGGGTTCAGATCTGCGCAGAGACTGCACCTAGGTTGGGGCAGAGCGGCAGTAGGGAGTAACTGGCATGAGGCAGGCTGTGGGTGTGGCAGGCATGGTGGAGGTGGTGAGTGATGGCCAGGTCTGGCTTTCATGATGGTCCAGTGAGGTTGGTATGAATTATCCTCAATTTCCAGATGACAAGCTGAGTCTTAGGAAAAGATTGAGAACTTGCTCAAACTTTAATTGCTGGTAAGTGACACAACTGGTTCTCAAATCAGGTCTGTCTGATCAGATATTGTATACACACACACACATATCACACTCACACAAAAGCTAGCGAACTGTGATATCAGGCCTATGTTCACAACGAATATATATAGTAAAGCATAATTTTAAAATGTACTTGAAGTGCTGACATTTCATTCATTCCCATTATCTCTGTGGTCCGGGACACACAGGAAGTCCCCTCGTGTAGACAGCTTTTGTGACTAGACCACTGCACAGTGTCTTGGTTCACCCGAGGCCTTGTTATTCCAGCCACAGAAACATAAACCCTATTTGTCCTGGTGCCAGAGTCTGGTTGGCTCTTCTCAGGGTTCACACTCAAGGACAGGGCTTCTGGCCAAATTAAAGTGGGGCCTGGGAGAGTCCAACTGCACTTAAAAAATAATAATAATTGCATGTACTTTCTTTAATGAGCTCTCATTCCCACTTGGCAGCAGGAACACTAAATTCAGTCCACTCCAGCAAAGCCCAGTCTAATCCAATAAAAGTGTTAGTCTAATCCAAGAATTCAATCACTGTCCAGTTCAAAGTTCTCTCTCCACAAGGTACTGCCCCTCCTCCACCCAAGGGGACTATCCCAGGGGCTTCCTGCCTGCTCACAGCTCAGGGAATGGCAGTGAGGCTACGTGGTGTTCACAGCTACCGTTCTCACCCCTGTGTGCTTGTGTTTGCCTGCTGTCTCTGCATGTGGGATGGTGTGGCTTGCCTAGCTGGGTGCCCCACCCAAATGCCGAGCCACCTGCAGAAACATAGTGGCCACTATGACTCCCTTTACCTAAGCAGGTTCTACCTCCCAGCCTCTGCGAGCAGGTTCCTCTGCTCCTCTGAGCAGTCTTTTGACATGAGAGCAGTAGCCCACTGTACTTTTGAAAATTGGCTTTTAGAATTACTATGGAAGATAACTGGGAGGAAAAACCCCTACTTGGTTTCATGTGGCATAGGCTCCCTTGAGTTGAGAGTGTGAGACACAGCCTAAGTGGAAGGTGTGACCCCAGGACAGCGAGAGTGATGATGAAGGAATGACGCAGAATGGGGTGGGAGAAATGCGAGGTCATGCCTTGCCAAGCAGGCCCTGCTTCAAGAAGAGGTTCTCCATGTGGGATGTCTCTGAACAGACCTACACAAATGCCATGCCTTGAAACAGCCCATCATGGAGGGATGTGTTCTCTCTCATCTCTTGTCCTCCATTGGTCAGGGGACTCCCCACAGGAAGTCAACATTACCATGCATCTGGGATACATTACATGGCTTTTTCGGGAGCTGCTGGAAAGACAGACCCCATGATCATCAGCATGGCACATCACCTGTGTCTAAGGGTCGGGCAAGCAACCAGAGACTTTCACAGAGGCCTCAGGTGGCAGAACCAAGCTACTTCCCAGAGCCAGTCATGGCAGAGGCTGAGTGTGGAGGTGGCTGCTGAGAGAATCTGAGGTAGCACGTGAAGGGTCAGACACTGTGGGACTGATTTGTTTTTGTTTTACATTTTCTAGGAGACATTGGGCTGAATCACTATCTAAAATACTTCAGTATAAAATATACACAATGGGTGGCTATGTCTTCAGAATACCCAGGACCAAGACTAGTGGGAGCCCTCAGCAGTACAGAGACCTGGGACTTCTTTCCTGTGTGTGAATTAGAGCTGCAGTGTATCACAGTGGTTAGACATGGGGCTGTCAGGTAAGGCCACAGCTTCCCCTGGTCTACTTCTGCCTGGTAGAAAGTTATTTTACCCTCAACCCCCAAACCTTGATGTCCTGATGCACAGACAAGAATGACAGCTCATTTTTAACCAATTGAGGAAAAAAATCAATAAGGAGATCCAGAACCTAAACCTGACACTCGACCAAATGGACTTAATAGATAGCTACAGATTATTCCACCCAACAACCACAGAATATACATTCTACTCATCACCACATGAAACATACTCCAATATTGATCACATCCTTGGCCATAAATCAAGCATAAACAAATTCTATAAGGTTGAAATCTTGCCATGCACATTCTCAGACCACAGTGGAATAAAAGTAAATATTTACACCAACAACACTTCCCCAAAGCCCACAAAGACGTGGACACTAAACAACATGATGCTGAACAACTACTGGCTCAACACTGAAATCAAAGCAGAAATTAAAAGATTCCTGGAAACAAATGAAAATGAAATATCTTACCAAAACCTCTGGGATGTCATGAAAACAGTTCTAAGAGGGGAATTTATAACTCTACGAGCACACATCAAGAAAATGGAAAGATCATAAGTGAAGAGCCTAATAAATCACCTAAGGGAGCTGGAAAGAGAAGACTGCCAAAAACCCAACTTTAGCAGAAGAATCCGAATCACTAAAATAAGAGCCCAAATAGGGAACATAGAAGACAAAAATATAGAAAACATCAACAAAACAAAAAACTGGTTCTTTGAAAGAATCAACAAGATTGATGGACCCCTAGCCAGAATGACCAAGAAAAAGAGAGAAAAAAGCCCAAATAAACACAATCAGAATACAAAAGATCAAATCACAACTGACCCCGAAGAAATACAAAAGATTATCAGAGATTACTATGTACATCTATATGGAAACAAACTTGATAACCTAAATGAAATGGAGGACTTTCTGACATCACACAACCTCCCCAGGTTGAAACAAGAAGACATTGAGACACTAAATAGACCAATAACGATCCAGGAAATTGACTCTATCATACGAAAATTACCTACAAAAAAAAAGTCCTGGACCGGATGACTTTCCAGCAGAATTCCACAAAATGTATAAGGAGGAGTTGATACTAATCCTATTGAAAGTATTCCAGGCAATTGAGAAAGATGGAATTCTCCCCAAATCATTTTACAAAGCTAACATCACACTGATACCCAAACCAGATAAAGATCCAACAAAGAAAGAGAACTACAGTCCAATATCCCTTATGAACATAGATGCAAAAATCCTCAACAATATTCTAGCAAATTGGATCCGAAAACACATCTCAAAAATCATCCACCATCCAAGTAGGCTTCATTCCCAGGATGCAGGGCTGGTTCAACATTCGCAAGACCATAAATGTCATTAAATACATCATCAGGTGTAAAAACAAGAACCACATGATTATTTCATTAGATGCAGAAAAAGCTTTTGATAAAATCCAGCATCCCTTCTTGATAAAAACCCTAAAACACCTAGGTATAAAAGGAACATACCTCAAAATAGGAAATGCCATCTATGACAAACCCACAGCTCACATATTGCTAACTGGACAGAAACTGGAAACATTTCCACTGAAAACTGGAATGAGACAAACCCACCCACTCTCACCTTTCTTGTTCAACATTGTGTTGGAAATCCTAGCTCAGGTAATTAGACAAGAGAAGGAAATCAGGGGTATCCAAATAGGAAAAGAGGAAGTCAAGTTATTCCTCTTTGCTGATGATATAAACCTATACCTTGAAAATCCAAGAGAATCTCTCAAAAACCTGCTTGCACTGATAAAGGACTTTGGCAAAGTCTCAGGGTACAAAATAAATGTGCAAAAGACAGTTGCATTCCTACACACCAACAACAAGCAGGCAGAGACCCAAATTAAAAGCATAATTTTATTCACAATAGCCACAAAAAAAAAAAAAGAAAAAAGAAATACCTCAGCATCTTCCTAACCAGAGAAGTGAAAGACCTTTACAATGAAAACTACAAAACACTGCTCAAAGAAATCCAAGAAGACACAAACAAATGGAAAAATATTCCATGCTCATGGATAAGAAGAATCAACATTGTTAAAATGTCTGTCCTACCAATGGCAATCTACAAATTCAATGCAATACCTATTAAGTTACCAACATCATTCTTCTCAGACCTGTAAATGACAATACAGAAATTCATATGGAAACATAAACGACCATGAATAGCCAAAACAATCCTTAGCAAAAGAAACAAAGCAGGATGTATCATACTTCCAGACTTCAAACTTTGCTATAAGGCTACAGTAATCAAAACAGCCTGGTATTGGTACAAGAACAGGCACATAGAACAATGGAACAGGATAGAGATTCCAGAAGTAAAGCCTCAATTTCTCAACCAACTCATCTTTGACAAAGCCTACAATAACAACCACGGGGAGAGGAGAACCTATTCAGTAAATGGTGCTGGGAAAACTGGCTGATCACATGCAGAAGATTGAAACAGGACCCCTACTTATCACCATACACAAAAATTAACTCTAAATGGATCAAAGATCTAAATGTAAAACCTCAAACTATAAGAATCTTAGAAAGCACAGGAAACACCCTTATGGAAATTGGAACCAGCAACCAATTCCTATCAGAACCCTAAATGCCCATACCTTAAGAAATAAGATAGACAAGTGGGACCTCATCAAACTAATGAACTTCTGCAAAGCAAAATAAACCATCAAGAGATCAGGGAGACAGCCCACAGAATGGGAAAAAATATTTGCCAACTGTATATCTGACAAAGGCCTAACATCTCGGATCTACAAGGAACTCAAACGTGTCGAAAGGAAAAAAGCAAACAGTCCCATTAAAAAGTGGGCAAAAGACATGAATAGACACTTCTCAAAAGAAGATATACGGGCAGCCAACAGACACATGAAAGAGTGCTCAGCCTCACTCATCATCAGAGAAATGCAAATCAAAACCACTTTGAGATACCACCTAACCCCAGTAAGAATGTCCATCATTAATAAAACAAAAAACAACAGATGCTGGCGAGGATGTAGGGAAAAAGGAACGCTTCTGCACTGTTGATGGGAATGCAAACTAGTGAAACCTCTTTGGAAGACAGTGTGGCGATTTCTGAAAGAACTAGAAATTGACCTTCCATATGACCTAGCAATTCCCCTGTTGGGAATATACCCGGAGTAACTCAAATCATTTTACAAAAAAGACACCTGCACATGTATGTTTGTTGCAGCTCTATTCACAATAGCAAAAACATGGAACCAACCGTGTTGCCCATCCAAGCTGGACTGGATTACAAAAAATGTGGTACATATACACAATGGAATATTATGTAGCCATAAAGAAGGACAAACATAAGGACTTCACAGCAACTTGGATGGATTTAGAGTCAATCATACTCAGTGATCTATCACAGAAACAAAGAACAGAGTACCATATGTTCTCACTCGAAAGCGGACCTTGAACAATTATAATAATATAAGAAAGGGCCGGGCTCGGTGGCTCAGCCTGTAATCCCGCACCTTTGGGAGGCTGAGGTGAGTGGATTGCCTGAGCCCGCAGGTTCGAGACCCGCCTGGGCAAGCGAGACCTCATCTCTACAATAAAATCAAAAAATTAGCCGGGCGTGGTAGCGCGCGCCTGTAGTTCCAGCTACTTGGAA